>JABMCL010002130.1:1097500-1147500 GCA_018857735.1 Alviniconcha marisindica | reverse complement strand
TTGTTATGTATCGACACAGTTATGAAGGCTGCATGCTCTAGAACCTCTTACTGACCAACATGTCCACGTAGGAACAGAGTTCACAATTATGTAAGTGCAGTCTTTGACTGGGCAACGGCCTGCGGGCTCATCCGTGGTTCGTGTTTGAAAGGTTCTCTTCTTTGACAATCATTCCAAGTAAGCTACGTTTGAGGGTATAACTTTGGGGTGGGTGGGTGTATGTACCTTGCATTTACCCCAAGGCCAGCTAAGAGGTACAGTAGGCGACTCAGGTCTTTGTTGTGTTCGTGACATCTTCCGAGGTCTAATTAACTTCCTTTTTTGCTGATTCAAATCACGTACTTGATTTGTTGATCAGTTTGACTCTTTGACTGGTCGCTGAACAGTTGGAAGACACTGGGCTCATGCGGAGTGTGAAGTTTACGGGTTGCTCCAATTTGGATGGGGGCGGGGAGGGCAGGGGCGGAGGAGAGGGGTGCATGAATGGAAGCACCCCTGCCCCAACACAACAACAATTAACAACAACAACAATTAAGTCATAAGGAGATGAGTACGGTTCAACAAAAATGGTGGGAAAAATAACAACAAACAAAATAAAACAAAACAAACAACCCCTTGAAAAAAGGTCATAATTATGTAATGGATCTTTGTGTAACAAAAGGTGTACGAGATTGTCGTCAGTGAGGGATGTACTACAAGCGTCACGATTTTTCTTTACTCTAAAACTAACTCGCTCTATGTGTGTGTGTGTGTGTGTGTGTGTGTGTGTGTGTGTGTGTGTGTGTGTGTGTGTGTGTGTGTGTGTGTGTGTGTGTGTGTGTGTATGCGTCGTGCGTGTGCGTGCGTGTGCATGCGTGTGTGTGTGTGTGTGTGTGTGTGTGTGTGTGTTGTTGTGTGTGTGTGTGTGTGTTGATATGATGGGACGGGCTTTCGAGTGTAAGTTTGCTTTCCACTCAGGCTGCCTTCCACCTTGAAGTTTGAAAGCCCGTCAGCAACTGTAAGCGGCGTTGATTCATTGGCTGGGACTGCTGGCTCTCACCATGCCTCCGTACATGGACACCTCGTACTCCCAGTGGCTGGTGTCCAGAGCCGAGCCACTGAAGTCGTCACGGAACATCACAGCACCACGCAAGCGCCGGGGACCGTGGGTTGGCTGGGGAGCTGCTTGCAACAATGGCAACAAACACCATGACAACATTGCTGCTGACAGCCATGGAAACAAGTAATGGCAATAACTATTCTAGGAACATTAATGCTGACAGCCATGGAAACAAGTAATGGCAATAACTATTCTAGGAACATTTCTGCTGGCAGCCATGGAAACAAGTAATGGCAATAACTATTCTAGGAACTTTAATGCTGACAGCCATGGAAACAAGTAATGGCAATAACTATTCTAGGAACATTAATGCTGACAGTCATGGAAACAAGTAATGGCAATAACTATTCTAGGAACATTAATGCTGACAACCATGGAAACAAGTAATGGCAATAACTATTCTAGGAACATTAATGCTGACAGCCATGGAAACAAGTAATGGCAATAACTATTCTAGGAACATTAATGCTGAGAGCCATGGAAACAAATAATGGCAATAACTATTCTAGGAACATTAATGCTGAGAGCCATGGAAACAAATAATGGCAATAACTATTCTAGGAACATTAATGCTGAGAGCCATGGAAACAAATAATGGCAATAAACATAATAAATTGTTGCTGACAGCGATCTCAATATAGAATGGAAATGAACATAAGAACATTGCTTCTGATAACGATTGGCACATACAGGATGCGATGAGAACTGGTCGCGTGCCAGATTAAGCATGCAACATAGTTAGTTAGTGTGCGTGCGTGTGCGTGTGTGTGTGTGTGTGTGTGTGTGTGTGTGTGTGTGTGTGGTGTGTGCGTGCGCGTGTGCGTGCGTGCGTGCGTGCGCGCGCACACGCACGCACGCACGCACGCACGCACACACATACACACACTCAAAAATAAAGAAACAGAGAGAGACAGATACAGACAGACACACAGACTGACAGACAGACAGACAGAGACAGAGAGACACGTGGGAGAGACAGGAAGAGAGACAAAGACAGAGAGACAACACACATAAGGTCAAAAGAGACGGCAAACAGCGCCAGGCAGGCAGACACCGACACCGAGACAGGAATACGCCAGTGCACTGACCCCCTCAGCCAGAGAGACTAGCCCACTGACCATACACCAGGCACTGACCCCCTCAGCCAGTCAAGACTAGCCCACTGACCATACACCAGGCACTGACCCCCTCAGCCAGAGAGACTAGCCCACTGACCGTACACCAGGCACTGACCCCCTCAGTCCAGTCAAGACTAGCCCACTGACCGTACACCAGGCACTGACCCCCTCAGCCAGAGAGACTAGCCCACTGACCGTACACCAGGCACTGACCCCCTCAGCCAGAGAGACTAGCCCACTGACCGTACACCAGGCACTGACCCCCTCAGCCAGAGAGACTAGCCCACTGACCGTATACCCAGTTGGTGACCGGTCCCTGACCCCCCAGGGGAAGGGACTGGCATGGAATACCCGGCTGAAGCTCCCTCCTTGGCCCAGGGCCCCCCAGGCCATCGGCTTTGTCCCTGGGACGTGTAACACCCGGCTGAAGCCCCCATTTTGGGCTTGGTTCGTAATGGTCCAAAAAGCCATGCCTGCAAAGGGGGTGAGGATGTCCGTCAACAGCCTGATGTAGAAAGCGGTGAGAAGTAGGGCGGTGATGTTCGGAATGATGTGTGGAAAGGCGGTGATGATGTCGGAAATGCGGTGATGATGTCGGAAAGGCGGTGATGATGTAGGAAAGGCGGTGATGAAGTAGAAATGCGGTGATGATGTCGGAAAGGCGGTGATGATGTCGGAAAGGCGGTGATGATGTGGGAAAAGGCGGTGATGAAGTAGGAAAGGCGGTGAGGATGTCGGAAAGGCGGTGATGATGTAGAAAAGGCGGTGATGAAGTAGGAAATGCGGTGATGATGTCGGAAAGGCGGTGATGATGTAGAAAAGGCGGTGATGAAGTAGGAAATGCGGTGATGATGTCGGAAAGGCGGTGATGATGTAGGAAAGACGGTGATGATATAGGAAAGACGGTGATGATGTAGGAAAGGCGGTGATGATGTAGGAAAGACGGTGATGATATAGGAAAGACGGTGATGATGTAGGAAAGACGGTGATGATGTAGGAAAGACGTGATGATCTAGGAAAGATGGTGATGATGTAGGAAAGACGGTGATGATGTAGGAAAGACGTGATGATATAGGAAAGATAGTGATGATGTAGGAAAGACGGTGATGACGTAGGAAAGACGTAATGATATAGGAAAGATGGTAATGGTGTAGGAAAGACGGTGATGATGTAGGAAAGATGGTGATGATTTTGGGAAGATGGTGATGATGTAGGAAAGGCGGTGATTATATAGGAAAGATGGTGATGATGTAGGAAAGACGGTGATGATGTAGGAAAGGCGATGATGAGGTAGGAAAGACGGTGATGATGTAGGAAAGACGGTGATGATGTAGGAAAGGCGGTGATGAGGTTGGTGTTCAGGTTTTGTAGGAAAGGTAATGCTGAAGAATGTGCTCATGGCTTTTGGATTCCTGTGACACCATGTACATCCTCGATACGTTTGTGGCAAATATATTTTCATCTGTTCTAAACACAAAATTAATTCGGTCGTCTTTTTTCGAATTCTTTCCGACCTATCGATAATTGTGGCAAACACGAACACTTCAGTATGGCTGTGTTTTTTTTATGAGTGAAGTGTAAGAAGTAGTAGAAAACCAACACTGACAGCAACAGGCTATACATCCCTGCAGTACAGTATGAGTGAGTTCAAAGAACTTGAGTTAACTTAGTAATGGACTGAAAATGCTCGAGGCATTTTTGTGGTTAGGATTAACTGAGATAGGTGAAATGCTATTGTTTCAGACATGTAATGTATTGAACTTTGGTCTGTCCTTCCTTTACCCCTTGTCTTCTTTTTTCTTCGTTTTTGAACGAAGTTTCTTCTTGTTCTTGTCCTTTTTGTTCTTGTTCTTCTTCTTTTCGTTTGGAAAGCCAAAAAGATCAGAAGACATCAGTCTCGTTATCAAAGATGTTTGTTGCTGTTATAACATTCCTTTGACTTCGTCCTAACGTGACCGCCTCTGAGGCTGCCGGAAAGTTAAAATCCCCAAGACTCCTAAACTCCTTTGAACTCAGAATGTCAGAGACGGATAGAGGCGATGTGCGAATCTAGCAGTGAAATCTGGGAGAAGTTGTGTCACCATGGCAACACCTAAGTGGCCTTGGTCAGATCACTTGCTGCATGCTTTATCTATCTTTGACATTGCAGAAAGTAAGTGCACGGTTTGCCGACTGCGATACATGCAACAAAAACTAAATATATGTTTCTTTTTGCGACTTCTAAAAAAGGAATGTATTGAGGTAGGTTATTTTTTTGGTATAACCTGCTGACACATGCCGTTACATTGATAGCTGTGAGATCAGTGTGACGTTACCTACGTGAAAAGACTTTAGGTCGAGCGGAAGAAGCAGCAACAACAAGAGACTGAAACTGAAAAGGATTGCTCTGCTCTGAACGTGTAGCAAGTGAAGTAAACACTGTCAGCAAGAACGAGAAAGAACAAAAGTGAATGTGCGCAACGGCAACATCCCCATGGACATTTCCCCAACGAATATTCGCGAGGTAACCCAGTGTTCAAAATTAACATAGGCATCGGTGCAGGCATCAAAACCTCTACATGCCCTCGTCATTGTGTGGTTACCACCTCGGCCTCGCTTTGGACAACGTGACCTAGGTCAGTAAGACTGGTCCACGCCCCCCTCCCCCGCCCCCCCCCCCCCCCCCCCCCCCCCCCCCCCCACCTCTTCCTCACACGCGGCCACGGCGAAGGACTTGATTCTACACGTTAAATTCCAACATCTCCAGGAAGAGAGTTGATTCCAATGAAGCAAAGCCAGACAGCTAAAAGGAGAGGACAAAAACGTGACTCTACCTTGCAAAATGAGTCACATTGATGCTGTTTTTTTATATATTTCATTTTGAGACATTTATATCGCACGAAAGTCTCTTTAAAATGATTAAAATATTATCAAAATCGGTACACCGGTCTTGTTATTATAACAATTTGAAGTCGCAACCACCACATCATCTCATTCTGAGAAAACGGCAAAGTGTTTATCATACAGTCCTTAGGAACAACATGTGCATGTTTAAAACACCTTTTAATGACATTGATACAAAATAAATTGTGCATTAGGAGTATAATGTCTGATGCAGAAAAGACTGGGTAACTGATTTTGCTGAAAAGCCGAAACGGAAGACCCCTTCCAAAATAAGCCGCAATGAGAAAGAGGCGTAGTAGCCATCCGACTGATTTTGAAAGGCTGGGTCATTTAATTGTCTTCTACGGGGGAAAGTCGGTACATAGCACTCGCTCAGTCCTACGGCTGTTAACTTGATCAGCACGAACTCTGCGAGGCCTGAAAACCCCTGCGCAAATACAGCCGGAGGTCTCGGGTGTAGGCAAAAGCAATTTCTGAAGCATTCATGGCGAGTGTGCAAACGTTGTGGGTTTTTCAGTTTATATAATTTGGCCAGTCTTGACTCCTTCCCTTCCAAAGAATTTGCGCTGCTGGTGCAAGTCCATCCCCAGAGAGTCCTGCGGACAGGTTAAGCCAGAGAGAAACGTTCAGTTTCTAGAACGTTGTCTGTCGTGGGCATGCATGAACACCCCGGATTGGAGCAGAACGTCCGATGGAGTCGTTTTGGCAAACAGCAGTCACTTCGCCACGGATCTTATATGATGTCATTAGGGAAGGAAATGGGTTAACTGACACCAGAGTAAGCCTGCGGCCCCAGAAGTGTAAGCGGCTGGGAACGAAAAAGGACAATATTAGAATTTCCTCTCAAACGGGAGCCGAGAAGAATTTTTTCCGTACGACCTTTTTTTCCTTCTGCCTTTCCTTTCCTTCGTGCTTGCTGCCTTTCCTTTCCGTCGTGCTTGCTGTCTTTCCTTCGTGCTTGCTTTCTTTCCTTCGTGCTTGCTGCCTTTCCTTTCCTTCGTGCTTTCTGCCTTTCCTTTCCTTCTTCTGCTGCCTTTCTTCGTTTGCCTTTCCTTCGTGCTTGCTGTCTTTCCTTCCTTCGTGCTTGCTGCCTTTCCTTTCCTTCGTGCTTTCTGCCTTTCCTTTCCTTCTTGCTTGCTGTCTTTCCTTCGTGCTTGCTTCCTTTCCTTCGTGCTTGCTGTCCTTTCCTTTCCTTCGTGCTTTCTGCCTTTCCTTTCCTTCTTGCTTGCTGTCTTTCCTTCGTGCTTGCTGTCTTTCCTTCGTGCTTGCTGTCTTTCCTTTCCTTCGTGCTTTCTGCCTTTCCTTTCCTTCTTGCTTGCTGTCTTTCCTTCGTGCTTGCTGTCTTTCCTTCGTGCTTGCTGTCTTTCCTTCGTGCTTGCTGTCTTTCCTTCGTGCTTGCTGTCTTTCCTTTCCTTCGTGCTTGCTTCTTTCCTTCGTGCTTGCTGTTTCTTTCCTTCGTGCTTGCTGTCTTTCCTTCGTGCTGTCTTTCCTTCGTGCTTGCTGTCTTTCCTTTCCTTCTGCTTTCTGCTTTCCTTCGTGCTTGCTGTCTTTCCTTCTTCCTGTGCTTGCTGTCTTTCCTTTCCTTCGTGCTTGCTGTCTTTCCTTCGTGCTTGCTGTCTTTCCTTCTGCTGCTGTCTTCCTTCGTGCTTGCTGTCTTTCTCTGCTTCTGCTTTCCTTCGTGCTTGCTGTCTTTCTTCGTGCTTGCTGCCTTTCCTTCGTGCTTGCTGTCTTTCCTTTCCTTTCCTTCGTGCTTGCTGTCTTTCCTTTCCTTCTCGTGCTTGCTGCTTTCCTTCGTTCTTGCTGTTCTTCTCCTTTCCTTTCTTCGTGCTTGCTGTCTTTCCTTTCCTTTCCTTCGTGCTTGCTGTCTTTCCTTCGTCTTGCTGCTTTCCTTCGTGCTTGCTGTCTTTCCTTTCTTCTGTGCTTGCTGCTTTCTTTCCTTTCCTTCGTGCTTGCTGCTTTCCTTTCCTTTCCTTCTGCTTGCTGTCTTTCCTTTCCTTTCCTTCGTGCTTGCTGTCTTTCCTTTCCTTTCCTTCGTGCTTGCTGACTTTCCTTCATTCTTGCTGCTTTTCCTTCGTGCTTGCTGTCTTTCCTTTCCTTCGTGCTTGCTGTCTTTCCTTTCCTTTCCTTCGTGCTTGCTGTCTTTCCTTTCCTTCGTGCTTGCTGACTTTCCTTCGTTCTTGCTGCTTTTCCTTCGTGCTTGCTGTCTTTCCTTTCCTTCATGCTTGCTGTCTTTCCTTCGTGCTTGCTGTCTTTCATTTCCTTCGTGCTTGCTGTCTTTCCTTCGTGCTTGTTGTCTTTCCTTCGTTCTTGCTGTCTTTCTTCGTGCTTGCTGTCTTTCCTTCGTGCTTGCTGCCTTTCTTCGTGCTTGCTGTCTTTCTTCGTGCTTGCTGTCTTTCCTTTCCTTCGTGCTTGCTGTCTTTCCATCATGCTTGCTGTCTTTCCTTTCCTTCGTGCTTGCTGCCTTTCTTTTCCTTCGTGCTTGCTGTCTTTCCATCATGCTTGCTGTCTTTCCTTTCCTTCGTGCTTGCTGTCTTTCCTTTCCTTCGTGCTTGCTGCCTTTGCTTTCCTTCGTGCTTGCTGCCTTTCTTCGTGCTTGCTGTCTTTCTTCGTGCTTGCTGCCTTTCCTTTCCTTCGTGCTTGCTGTCTTTCCTTTCCTTCTTGCTTGCTGTCTTTCTTTCGTGCTTGCTGTCTTTCCTTCGTGCTTGCTGTATTTCCTTCGTGCTTGCTGTATTTCCTTCGTGCTTGCTGTCTTTCCTTTCCTTCGTGCTTGCTGTCTTTCCTTTCCTTCGTGCTTGCTGCCTTTCCTTTCCTTCGTGCTTGCTGTCTTTCCTTTCCTTCGTGCTTGCTGTCTTTCCTTTCCTTCGTGCTTGCTGCCTTTCCTTTCCTTCGTGCTTGCTGTCTTTCCTTTCCTTCGTGCTTGCTGTCTTTCCTTCGTGCTTGCTGTCTTTCCTTCGTGCTTGCTGCCTTACCCCCGGCATTCTCGTGTTTGTCTTTGGCCTAGTCCGTGTTCACATCTATCTGTCTGTCTGTCTGTGTCTCTGTGTCTGTCTCTCAGTCTATGTACCTTGTGTCTGTCTCCCTTGTATTGTTTTCTTTTCGTACAAAGTCTCTTCTTCATGTTTACTTTGTTGCCATTCGTTTTTCTTCTTCTCCTTTTCCCCCTTTTTTAACGCTTTCTTTGTGAAGCTATTTCTTACTTCTCTTTCTGTCTTGTTTGAGCCCAGTTGATCAATCCTCTCTCGTTTCCACCTGTAATTTTACTAGGTGTGTGTGTGTGTGTGTGTGTGTGTGTGTGTGTGTTGTGTTGTGTGCGTACGTTCGTGCGTGTGTGCGTGGTGCTGCGTGCGTGCGTGCGTGTGGTGGTGCGTGTGTGTGTGTCGTGTGTGTGTGTGTGTGTGGTGTGTGTGTGTGTATGTTGTGTGTGTGTGTGTGGTGTGTGGTGTGTGTGTGTGTGTGTGTGTGTGTGTGTGTGTGGTGTTGGTGTGTGTGTGTGTGGTGTGTGTGTGTGTGTGGTGTGTGTGTGTATGTGTGTGTGTGTGTGTGTGTGTGTGGTGTGTGTGTGTGTTGTGTGTGTGTGTGTGTGTGTGTGTGTGTGTGTGTGTGTGTGTGTGTGTGTGTGTGTGTGTGTGTGTGTGTGTGTGTGTGTGTGTGTGTGTGATGAGAGGAGAGAGAGAGAAGAGAGAGAGAGAGAGAGAGAGAGAGAGAGAGAGAGAGAGAGAGAGAGAGAGAGAGAGAGAGTTTTCTCCAGACACGCCTTAAACGGGATGGTGGTGACCGAACAGGGCGCACGCGTGCTGACCTTGCCTGGTGGCCTTGCCCGTCTTGGGGAGGACGGTCCGGGCCTGGGAGCCCAGCTGGTAGTTGAAGTGCACTTCCTTCACACCGGGAGCATCTGCACAGAGAACGTTCAACACGTTATCATCACCAGCGTCCTCAACAACCGCACTCAGGGCGTGTGTTCGGTCCATTCGGCCTGGCTGACATCCGGGTAGTCCAACTACATCTCCTTCGGTGGTAGGGCATCTGCACAGAAAAGGCCACACACATCATCAGCGCCATCTGGCCAACGATATCAGCACACACCAGATGCAAACTTGCTGTCCAGGGGTCTGTTTCAGATGCGCGCGTGTGGATCCTGGCCATACTTGTCACGGTTGTAATGGTACACTTACACAGAGCCGACCCGCCTACTGACCCTCGGCGTTTTACAGCGAAAAACAACATCCATACAGGCTACATAAGTATCATTTCAAACACTGACATGCGCTACATAAATAAACTTTCGTTCTCCTCGCTGATATTTCTGAACATTACTAAGAAACCATTCATGAGGAGTGATGGGACGGGGCGGGGGAAGGGGGATGGGGGCGTAGGGGGGGGGGTGGGTGGAGAGAGAAAACTTCTTTTTACGTCTAGTCATCAATTTTGGTTATATTAGGGCTGCAGAGAAGGAGGGACAGACAGAGACACAGACACAGACACAAAGACAAAATAAAGACAGACAGAGACACAGACACAAAGACAAAATAAAGACAGACAGAGACACAGACACAAAGACAAAATAAAGACAGGCAGAGACACAGACACAAAGACAAAATAAAGACAGACAGAGACACAGACACAAAGACAAAATAAAGACAGACAGAGACACAGACACAAAGACAAAATAAAGACAAACAGAGACACAGACACAAAGACAAAATAAAGACAGGCAGAGACACAGACACAAAGACAAAATAAAGACAGTCAGAGACACAGACACAAAGACAAAATAAAGACAGGCAGAGACACAGACACAAAGACAAAATAAAGACAGGCAGACACAGACACAAAGACAAAATAAAGACAGTCAGAGACACAGACACAAAGACAAAATAAAGACAGGCAGAGACACAGACACAAAGACAAAATAAAAGCAGGCAGACATGTAGGCTACAGAGAAGCACATGAAGCGGGAGAGGCAAAGAGAGACAGACGCAGACAGAGACAAACTGCCAAGAGACATGGAGATGCAGGAGTGACAGAGACAGAGCGACACAGATGACACAGAGAAGAGACAGAGCGAGGCTTACGATGCATCTTAAAGTGAACAGCCCCATGGTCATGGTGCAGGAAGACCTCTGGCAGGTGGGCCGACACAGTACCCACAAGGCAGAGAGCCAGCACAAGAAACAACATGTCGGCAGCCGGAGCGTGGACACTGTTATCTCTCAGACTTTCCCATCGCCGAAGTCTGCTTTTATTCACCCCGATCTGGACCAAGGTCGTCCCTGAGTTTCCTCTATCTCGGCTACACCATTATCTAGCTGTTACAGTTAGGTAAGCGAAGCCTAAAAACTCGCCCTCGGGCGTCGTCTGTTGAGGACGTCACGTATCTGGTGGAGTTGTTTCTTCTGTGTCTTGTATTGTGCTTGTGTCGTTTCTGTTGTGCTTGTGTCGTTTGTATTGTTTCTTTTGTATTTTGTGTTGTTTTTACTTCGGGGGTGGGGGTGGGGTAGGGTGAGAGGTAATTTATTTTCATCTTCGCTCTCCAAAATCATTTTCTCCCTGTCTTGGTGCTGATTTTGCTTTCTTGGACAGTGCCATGACCCATCCTTGAGATAAGAAGTCACATCAGGAGAAACGTCCTGACCAGTGTATGACCTTTGATAAGGGTCTGTATAACGCCTGTCCCCACTGTCAGGCAGTCACAGCCGTACAACGCCTGTCCCCACTGTCAGACAGTCACAACCGTACAACGCCTGTCCCCACTGTCAGACAGTCACAGCCGTACAACGCCTGTCCCCACTGTCAGACAGTCACAGCCGTACAACGCCTGTCCCCACTGTCAGACAGTCACAGCCGTACAACGCCTGTCCCCACTGTCAGGCAGTCACAGCCGTACAACGCCTGTCCCCACTGTCAGACAGTCACACCGTACAACGCCTGTCCCCACTGTCAGGCAGTCACAGCCGTACAACGCCTGTCCCCACTGTCAGCAGTCACAGCCGTACAACGCCTGTCCCCACTGTCAGACAGTCACAGCCGTACAACGCCTGTCCCCACTGTCAGGCAGTCCCTACTGTCAGGCAGTCCCCACTGTCAGGCAGTCCCTACTGTCAGGCAGTCCCTACTGTCAGGCAGTCCAGCGATAAACCGCAGAAGACACTCTTCATGCAGTCTTCACAGCAGCGTACTGCAGTACTAGTCTGCTGCTGTCGTCGTCGTTGTTGTTTCTGTTGATTGTTTAAGCTGTTTTTGTTATATCTGTCCATAAGTTTGATAGCTTAGGCATTTATATATTCTTGAGCGGCTTTCATTTTCATGAAGACAAAACATTCTGTGCGTTATCTGACAAGAAATATAGTACGCACCGGCCAGGTCGTCCAAGGACGTCATACTCTGCCTCACTCAGACAGATAAACACGTGAGAAGAAAAGATGCGTTCGAGGATCTTCCTTAACAGGACGAGATTCGAGGATCTTCCTTAAAAAGACGAGAGCTACAGCAATTATCAATCAGACAGATACATAACTTGTTTTTAACGCCCAGTCCACTATGTTGGCTACATCATGGCGAAACGCTTACTGTTAGAACACAATATAAACTTTGAAAAAAGTCTGTAGCTGTTAAAATTAGCACGCTGTCTTCGCTCAGCCTCGGATAGTCGGATATCCCGTGTTGCTAGGACGGGCAGGAGGCCCCTGGGGGAGAGATCCTTTCAGTACATCGGACCTGTGATTTGGAACTCCCTTCCTCTCGCTGTCAGGTATTCGTCTTCACTCTCTCCTTTTAAGTAAAACTGAAAACCCATCTTGTCTCTTCTGCATCCTGATTTGTCGCTTTCTTTCTTCTCATTCTACCAACCCATCACCAATAATGCATGTATTTGTAGTGTGTGTGTGTGTGTGTGTGTGTGTGTGTGTGTGTGTGTGTGTGTGTGTGTGTGTGTGTGTGTGTGTGTGTGTGTGTGTGTGCATGCGTGTGTATGTGTGTGTGCGTGTGTGTGTGGTGTGTGTGTATGTGTGTGTGATAAATGAGCGTATCTACAAGACGGGGCAGACTCACTGCACTCTTATCGCATGTGATTCTAAATGAGTGACTCACTTTTTATAAGGCGCTTTGAATATCTACCGAAGTGGTGCACTCACAGCCCTGTTTGGTTGATACATATCTAGTGGCACGTGAAACTGTTGCCGTCTGGGCGCACATCCTTTGTACACCATACAACCATGCACCATGTTGCGTCACTTCATGCAAACCCGCCGCATACGCAGGTTGCATGTGCGTTTATTTGTAATCTGCCACCTGCACTTTTGGCAGAATGACCGGGAGTTTTACGTGCTACTGCGGTAACACGGCGGTGGAAGGGATAGCGAAATAAAAGTCAGCACATAAAGCTGACCCTGGAGAAGAAAATTCTCCCGCGGCTCCTGCCGGGACTCGAACGCGCGACCTTTTGACCACGAGTCCGGCGCTGTAACTAGAGACACCACATTACTGTAGTATATCTGCTCTATCCACTGAGCTATTGCCTCTCCCCAAGTACTACCGCTCAGTGAAGTCATTTATTTTTGCAGCTATTCCTCCGAGTTGCCGTCGTCCTGTCTGAAGCAGTCTGAAGCAGCCTGAAGCAGCCTGAAGCAGTCTGAAGCAGTGTGAAGCAGTCTGAAGCAGTCTGAAGCAGCTCGCTGGCTGACTGTCCCTTCCGGTCACGAAAGCCGAGACAGGCAATGACTGTATGCTTGCTATCTGTCTGTAGTCCCGGTAAAGGTCAGCACTTGTTTGGCTGGGACGTGATGTCTGGAACGTGTAACTGATTCCAACGCCAACACCGCTCTTGCGTAATTGTCACAGATAAGGCGGACAATGTGGTTAACATTTTGGATTTAGATTGTTCTTTTGAATTTTTATGAAATTCTGTCAGATTTCCATGTTGGGTAGTCCAAGTGTAGGTTCGTGGACCTGTACAGAGAAACGTAGTGCAGGCATTGTGCCTCAGGGAGTGTCCAAGGCGGGCAATGCTGTGGCCTGTATCACCCCACCACCAGCCTCCCTCTCCGCTCCCTCCCACCTCCCTCTCCTCCATCCACTTCTCTCTCTCCCTCCCTCTCTTTCTGACGCGCAATGCTGTGGCCTATCACCCTACCGCTGTGACCAGCCCCCCCCCCCCCACTTCTCTTTCTCCCTCTCTCTTTTGTTGTGTGTGTGTGTGTGTGTGTGTGTGTGTGTGTGTGTGTGTGTGTCTCTCTCTCTCTCTCTCTCTCACACACACACACACACACACACACACACACACACACACACACACACACACACATCCCCCCTCCTTCTCTCAACCAAAAGCGAACGCGCATTTTCCGCATCCCTGTCCCTCTTGTGAAGACCTCCACCAGCAAAGCCAGACCGTGGTGAGAGTTCAGTCAGGAGTTGGAAACCCCAAAACACGACCTGAACCCTAACGCCAAGACCGCAAAGGCCGAGCAACAGCACCAGCCGAGAAATGGAACATCCTGGCTCCGCTGAAACTGGAGTGGGGTCCCAGACAAATGGGTCGCGCGTAGCACTGTCCCCCAGTGCCGGCAGAGCAGCAACGTCTCGTCCTTGTCTTTCTCTTGCAGCACTCCATCGCCACGTGGCAGCAACCTCGGACCATCCCTGGAAAGAGAAGACGTCGTTGCTGAAAGTGCACATCTACTAGCTGCATTCTGGAATCCCTTTTTTGCTGGCACGGTCAGGGCCTTTCACATGGCACGGTCAGGGCCTTTCACATGGCACAGTCAGGGCCTTTCACATGGCACAGCCTTTCACATGGCACGGTCAGGGCCTTTCACATGGCACGGCCTTTCACATGGCACGGTCAGGGCTTTTCACATGGCACAGTCAGGGCCTTTCACATGGCACAGCCTTTCACATGGCACGGTCAGGGCCTTTCACATGGCACGGCCTTTCACATGGCACGGTCAGGGCCTTTCACATGGCACGGTCAGGGCCTTTCACATGGCACAGTCAGGGCCTTTCACATGGCACGGTCAGGGCCTTTCACATGGCACGGTCAGGGCCTTTCACATGGTACAGTCAGGGCCTTTCACATGGCACGGTCAGGGCCTTTCACATGGCACGGCCTTTCACATGGCACAGTCGGTGCCTTTCACATGGCACGGTCAGGGCCTTTCACATGGCACGGCCTTTCACATGGCACAGTCAGGGCCTTTCACATGGCACAGTCAGGGCCTTTCACATGGCACGGCCTTTCACATGGCACAGTCAGGGCCTTTCAGGGCCTTTCACATGGCACGGTCAGGGCCTTTCGCATGGAAACGAGTCCCACTGGCAGGGCGTTGTGCGTAAGAGGCTGTGCAGGGCGCGGGCTAAGGCAGGCCGAAGCTGAAGGGTTGACTGAGACAATAGTTCTCGGGCGGAACGCTCCACGGGGATTGACGGAATGTCCACAAGGAGGTGAAACACTTTCCGCACGGAGAGGCTGTCCAGGGAGCGGGCGAAAGGCAGGTGAGGGTGAAGTGCTGAAACAACGTTTCTTGGGTAGGAGACTGTGCGGGTAGCCGCTGGAAGGTCCACAGAGAGTTGTAATACGTTCAGCTGATGCGGCGACGGAGGCTGATGTAATTGAGTTGTAGCGACAGCCTGGCAGTCGGTGTGTCTGTGTGTCTCTGTCTGGCCGAGTGGAGGGCGCTGTTGTTTTCTGAGCTCTTGAAGGACTGAGCCGTTGCTCTGTGTCTCCAGTTTGTTCGGTTTTGTGCTGATTTCTTCTTGCTGGCATCTTTGTTTCCGCCGTTAGTAGAAGCCATCTATTGTGGTTTTCTCTTGGACATTAGAAATTAGTGTTTGGACCTTGGGAATTAGCACTGTCGCGTGTGTGTGTGTGCGTGCGTGCGTGCGTGCGTGCGTGCGTGCGTGTATGTGTGCATGCGTGCGTGTATGTGTGCGTGCGTGCGTGCGTGTATGTGTGTGTGTGTGTGTGTGTGTGTGTGTGTGTGTGTGTGTGTGTGTGGTGTGTGTGCGGGCGTGTCTGTGCGCGTGTGCATGCGATCACGCGCGCATGTGTGCGTGTGTTTGTGTATATGCTTTGTATAAATCCCGAAGTAAGCCTGAATAGCCTGCTGTGTTTGACGTAGACTCTGTGCACTGTGGCCTTTGTGAACAGCACGCGTACGCTTTGTCAGCGCGTGGGGCTGGGCCTACACGGGCGGCATTGTGGCGACGGGCTGAGCCCGGTGGTCTAACACTTCGCTGTCGCGCTTCTCGCTGCTCATCGCAAAACGTCAAAGCTGAAGGCTGAGACTGTGAAGCCATTAACTGACCATTGCATGACCACTGACCACCGCCATGTGGGCAGTCATCTCCAGCTGTGGAAGGTGGATGCTGTTATCACGCAAAGAACTAATCATGGCTGCTGAGTGTCTAGTCCGTCACTGTTATGCAGGGCACAATGACATTTAAATGTAGCCTCGGTGTTCTTCCTGATGTCAGCGTCTTGTGAGGCAGTCTGCGCCAAGGCCGGAAGCAAGGTGTAACTGCTACTGGTGGTGGTGATGGCGGTGAAGGTGGTGATGGTGATGGCGGTGGTGATGGATTTTTAACCAGAAACGTGGACTTATTCTGTGGGTCCGACAGAAAAACAACTCATTACAGTTTATTAATTTAATTTAATTTTTGTTTGCTTTTTGTTTTTTGATCTTGCTTTTTGCTTTAATGGCTGTTTGCAGTGTAGCTGAAAGGAGAAGAAGTCGGGTTCAGTCTAGACTGTCGGATAAACCGACACAAAAGTGCTCACTTATCGCTCTCATCGATTTTGTCACAACGTGCCCCCCCCCCCCCCCCCCCCCCCCACAATGCTCTTAAGACCCTATGGGTCGTCCTTAGCAAGTGCCTTCCAGTTTGCCTTACGGCTGCCAAATAATGTCGGGTTTGAAACTGGACTCTTTGTGCTTGGCACCATGTAACAGACAGCTCACAGTGTGCAATTCTGGTTTGCTGGATGATTCATCAAGACCAGTCGCGGACAAAAGTTGCAGCAACACCAGAAATATTTTTGAGGGGACAATGTCAGTGCAAAGGCCGGGCGACTGTGGTCAGATTATAAGAATTAGGATATAATAATAAGTCACAATTTCTAAAGCCCCTACCCTGTGGTTCAAACGTAATATAACACAAATAATGTACATCGAAACAAAGACTGTTACCAATTTAACAAACAGCTAACGCACAATGTACACATCAATACGGGTTCAAACAAAACTATTTGCAAGATGCACACACACACGCACACACACACACACACACACTCACACACACACACACACACACACACACACACACACACACACACACACACACACACACACACACACACACACACACACACACACACACACACACACACACACACACACACACACACACTGACACACGCATGCACATGCACTGCACAGATTAATAGGGGTGACTAAAATATTTGGAGAAGAGAAGTGTCTCAAGTTTGGTTTTGAAGGACTCGAGAGTCGCCTGATATGTAGGTCAGATTATAACAACTCGGCTTAAAATAGATAAAACCGATTGTTTATCCTCTGAAATATTCAACAGTGTCAAAAGGAGACATTGGAAAGCGTTGTACTCCCATGGTCAGCTTGCGTGCCCTGTGAGTTGATTAGCCTTGACGTCAAACTCGATCTAGATCGGGGAGTAGGTAGGGACACCCAATGCTTTTGGAGCGCATGGTGACTGTCTGTGTTGTGAGCTCGGCTCACGAAGTTATCTCAGCTGGGTTGTTGTGCTCTTTGTGTGCACGTGGGGGGAAATTTATCTGCTTTAAATTCTGAAATTTTAGCCCAGGATACATAATTACATTCCTGGATGGTCTTAATGTTCAATATTTCTTTTTTTAAACTATTCCGGAGGGGGGGGGGGGGGGGGGGGGGGGGAGGCCATACCATTTACAGTGTTTCGTGGCTCAAATATTTTCATACCCTGGACTTTTGGACGCATCATTGTATAAGCAGTCATCGATAGAGTAGAACAACTCGATGTGAGCGTCTTGGCTTGGGCTGTACAAGGACATTTACTTGCCAGTGTCATTAAAATGTACGCAGGAATTTGTCTTGGTGACGTACCCACGCACGCACACGCATTTTTTGTTTTAGTTTTTTGTTGGTAACTCTTCATGCCAGGTTCCGTGTACAGGGTATAGAAGAGGAGAAGGTGTTTTTGCAAATGGACCTTGCTATTGATTTTGCATTTGTTTTCCTGAGTCTTCTTAACACTGCCAAAGGAGGTAATCTGGTTGAATGAACGTTGTGGCATCAATCAGTGTCATGCTGCGGTCACGGCACTGGGACAAATATAAAGTAATCCACGAAGCTTTGTTCAGCACCGGGGGGAGGGGTGGGGGTGGGGGGGGTGGGGGGGGGCAAGCCAGCGTGACGGTGGTTAAGTGTGTAACAAATCCAACGGGCGGTCACTGAATGCTCTTGTGTAGGAGTAATTACCATTAATCGCTTGGAGGAAACCAATCATCATTTTACCCCTCGTGGCTACTTCACCGAATGGTCTGACAACAATTTAGACAACACCAAAACCACAGCTAGATGCAACACGAAGAAGATAATCGCCCAAACTTTGTCAGTTTGTCGCTGGTGAGTTGATTGTTAGGTTCTAGGCTTCATTTTGTTTTGATTCTTCACTAGGAAGGATGAAGGATGACCGACGCAGACACCTCTGAATAGGACAGCGTACAGTCTGTGTTCAAGGCAGAGCTGGCACAAATCTGGCCATAATGATAACATTGCATCCCACGCGTGCTGACAGGTGACTGATGAAACCCCGAGATCTTGTGCGTGAAAAGCGCGAGGTGGTCTGTAATGTGTATGTTTAACCACTGGACGTCACAGACGTTCTTTGCGGCAGTGCTCGCCTCACTGGGAAGACAATAATTATTGCTGTAGATGTCTGTCGATGCAAACAAGGCGCTGTGGGGCTGTTGCTCTATGGAAAACGTGTGTGTGTGTGTGGGCGCGCGCGTGCGTGTGTGTGTGTGGGCGCGTGTGTGTGTGTGTGTGTGGGGGGGGGGGGGGCGCTTGCGTGTGTGCGTGCGTGTGTATGTGTGTGTGTGTGTGTGTGTGTGTGTGTGTGTGTGTGTGTGTGTGTGATTTGTTTGTGTGTGCATGTATGTGCATCTGTGGACTATGTGTTTGACAAGAAAGCTAGTGTGGTAGTATGTAGGGTTAGGGTTAGGGTTAGCCCGAACACACACACACACACACACACACACACACACACACACACACACACACACACACACACAACACATACATACACACGCATGCACACACACACACAGACACACACACACACAGACACACACACACACACACACACGTATACACACACATACACACATACATACACACGCATGCACACACACAGACACACACACAGACACACACACACACGCCGGTGCCTGAACACGAATGACGTAACCCGGGGCTGTGGCGGTAGTCAGTGACGTGCCAGCACCACCGAGACGAACACAGCGGCAGTGCCGACACTACGGGGTTGGCGCAAGAGCCAGATGGACAGTCACCATTAACCTTAACTCTCACTGCCACCACTAACCCTAACTCTCACCGCCACCACTAACCCTAACTCTCACCGCCACCACTAACCCTAACTCTCACTGCCACCACTAACCCTCTCTCCGCCACCACTAACCCTAACTCTCACCGCCACCACTAACCCTAACTCTCACCGCCACCACTAACCCTAACTCTCTCCGCCACCACTAACCCTAACTCTCTCCGCCACCACTAACCGCTAACCACGTCCTCCCAGCTCCGTGCCTTGTCGTAACCAAAACCAATTTCGCTTCCTACCGACGAGTATTAGCGTCGCACAATGATTGACCGGCAGACAACCCAGTCGTTCCCCCACTTCATTTTCCACCTCCAAATCAAGTTACTTCCCCTGCAACCGTGCGCTCTCTGAGGGGCGGGGTGTGGTAAATGGTGAGGTGAGGGCAAGTTGAGGACAGTGTTGACTCCTTTTTACGTGTTGCTGCGGGCTGTGAGAAGGATCGAGGCAAAAAATCTGTACAATAAAACAGAATAAAGAAAATCAGAAAGAGAGACAGAGACAGAGACAGAGAGACAGAGACAGACCGGGACACAGAGAGAGAGGGTGAAACAAGAGAGGCAGGCAGAAATACAGAGAGTAGCATGAAGACAGACAAACAGAGCGCGCGCGCGCGCGCGCGCGCGCGAGAGAGAGAGAGAGAGAGAGAGAGAGAGAGGGCTGAGACTTGCGGACGAATAATGATGATTATAAACAACCACCTCAGTTTTGACGTTGAGCATTTGTCTTCAGCAGACCTTCATAATGGGGAGGAGGTGGAGAAAGCAGACGAGAGACGGGCGCATCAGTCAGCCGTTTCAAGCCACAGGCTATCGCAGCTATGCAGACCTCAAACCCTTGCGACAAAGGGCGAGATGAACAAAGTGCCACCCTGGTACAAGCGTGCTGGCTGTAGAAGTGCATTATTCATCCTTTGGTGATAATGTGGAGAAAAGCCCTTCTATTAAAATACATCGGGTTAGCGATCCCCCTTTAAAAAAAATCTATGTTTAACTTTAGTCAGACTGTTGGTGAAATGGTCTTTGTAAGTTTTGAAGTTGAAAAGATGAGAATGTTTTTAGTTCAGTTCGTTGGTACTGGGTCTTAGTGCGGTCGTGGGGTGCCGTAGTCTCCTTTCCCGTGTCAAGGATCGGTTCCAGTTAGCGCCGGTCAGTTGGCCGAGCTGTAGACAACAAGCCTCCCTGTTCATGCACGGGCATGGAAGAGCTGCCTTCCCCTTTCTGTTACAAATTCTTCTTTTATTCCAAATTCTGGGCCACCGATGCCGTATTTTTCAAGGTATAAAAGCCCCATGTTTACTTTATCCCCGCACCACTCGCCCTCACAGAAATTTAAAGACCATGTGCCCTCTTTTGCAGTCACTTTGTCAAGTCTCTAGGCCAGTCTCCAAGTCAGTCTCTAGGTCTCCAAGTCAAAGTTTTTCATTCGTGCAACTAGTGTTTTGGCTCAGTTTAATCGGCAACAGTCAACAGGTTGGTTTGACTACCTTTTATCTTCCTAGTTCCTGACTGATGTTTGATTGTTGTTTGATTATTGTAGTTTTTTGTTTGTTATGGCCGTAAGATCTGGCGTCGCTGATGTTTGATTATTCTTCACGTTCGCTTAAATGATTAGGTACAGGGGCCAGCTTCGTGGTAGTCACGAGTTGTTTCAGATATATGGGTTATAAAAAATTTTCTCATTTCATGATTGATGTGTTGAATCTTAAACTGCGTTTCGCTACAGATGGAGTTCCTTTATTTTACTGGTTAGAAAAGGCCTGTTCCGCGTATCCGCGATTAACAGGTTTGACTTTTCTATTTAACATTATGTGAAAAGGCCAGCTCCGCGATAGTCCGCGATTAGCTTTGGTTTGACTTTTCCATAAATAATTCTCTTGTGTATTTCATCTTCCACTATCCACAGACTTGGAAGGTACCTTAAAGTTTTCTTCCATAAATTCAGTGTAAGACCCCGATGAGAAATTATAAAATGAGGCGATGTTTTTGATGATACACCGGTTGTGAACTGTTTTTTCACAGGTTTGTAGCTCAGACTTTCGTAACCCGCACGGACGATTTTGTGTTGACTTAATTGTCGTTTACGTTAAATTCTCATGGAATGAGACAACCAGATAAAGTTTACCTAGCTATATTGGCTTTTCGAACCTTTGTGCCTTCTAACCCCTTCTTTTGTCAGCTTATGACATGCTTGTGACTTACGTTTTTGATTCAATAATATTTAGAACTTTCATTCTCCACTTGAATTCGTGTGGAAAGAGAGATGGAAGTAGAGCGAGAAAAAGTCGAACGATTCAGTGAACGAGTGAGTGTGTGGATGTGTGTGTGTGTGTGCTGGATCACTTTCTGATAGTCAGGAAATGCCACGTGCAAGTAATTAACGCAGACATGTTTATAACCTAACCTGCTAGCGTTCTCAGTTGTGTGGCCACAGAATCGCTCGACGACATTTGATCCCTTCACGCACTAGAGACGTTACAATAATATCACGGGCAATTTTGAAATTTTAAAAATTTGGAAACTACCCAAAAAAAAAAAAAAAAAGGGGGGGGGAGGTGGAGGAGTTAATTAGCGCTCCAAAGACATCACAAGAACACAACAGACCTGAATCGCCTACGGTAACTGTTAGCTGCTAATCGAGTAAATACAAGGTACATACAATACCACATGGAGTGGATGTGGGTGAGCGGGGGGGGGGGGGGGGGGGAAGTGACGGAGCACTCGGAGAAAAAAGCCGGACAACCAGTTCGAACAGTCATGCAACATTTTGTCAGTTAAAAGGTATGTACGGTTTATTTCCTTTCTTTCTTTTTGTCAGTTAAAAGGTATGTATGGTTTATTTCCTGTCTTCCTTTGTTGGCTGGTTTTGTTTGATTGTTCTTGATGCTGTGGCTAGGATATCAACAGGCTTTGGACGGGAGCCAGTGCAGTTGAAGCAAATGGTCATGTTCACCAACACGACTCGCGTTCACAACAAGAAGAGATAACTACCTCAGGCAGGAAAAGAAGCCTAAAGAAGCCACGGTCACTAAAATCGTTATGAACGCGGAACGCCCTGCAATCACTGATCGTTATACAACGTTTTCAGGGACTTCACCTAAATAGCATCCGGAGAGACGCCAGTATTAAAGTCCCATATCCCCGATCGATATGCATTCCAGCTGCTAGAACGAATAGGGTCGTTAGTTGCACTGTAAAGGGTGCATTGAGTGAATCTGCGATAATTACCAAAAATATATGTAATCTTTTTCTCTCTCCGAAAACGCTTACCTTCATGCCTATACACAGAAAAATGAGCGCAAAACCTTCGCGTTTTTATCACTCCCTTTTGCTGCTGGCCAGTGCACATGACAGTTTCCCATTGCCCGAGGGGACATTGGAAAAGGGAACATTGATGAAGGAAGATTGGATAGTTTCCCATTACCCGAGGGGACATTGGAAAAGGGAACATTGATGAAGGAAGATTGGATAACTAGCCTGCCCACATGAAGGAGGAAAGTTTTGCGGATCAGAGCTTTCCGAGCAAAGAGGTGCAAAAGAGCAGGGCGACGATGGCAGAGCAGGCGGTGATGACGTCAAGGGGATGGTGACTAAGCAGGGGGATGATGACGGAGCAGGGGGTGATGACGGAGCAGGGGATGATGACGGAGCAGGGGGTGATGACGTCAAGGGGATGGTGACTAAGCAGGGGGATGATGACAGAGCAGGGGGTGATGACGGAGCAGGGGGTGATGACGTCAAGGGGATGGTGACTAAGCAGGGGGACAGAGTCGAGCAAAGAGGTGCAAGAGCAGGGCGACGATGGCAGAGCAGGGGTGATGACGATCAGGGGATGGTGACAAGCAGGGGGATGATGACGGACAGGGGGTGATGACGGAGCAGGGGATGATGACGGAGCAGGGGGTGATGACGTCAAGGGGATGGTGACTAAGCAGGGGGATGATGACAGAGCAGGGGTGATGACGGAGCAGGGGGTGATGCTAAGGGGATGGTGACTAAGCAGGAGTGCGGAGCAGGTGATGACGGAGCAGGGGTGATGACACAGGGATGACGTAAGGGGATGGTGACTAAGCAGGGGATGATGACAGAGCAGGGGGATGATGACGGAGCAGGGGGATGATGACGGAGCAGGGGGATGATGACAGAGCAGGGGGATGATGACGGAGCAAGAGGACAATGACAGACAGGTGTAAGATTACAGAGCGAGAGAACAATGACTGACAAGTGTAAGATGACAGAGCAAGAGAAGAATGACAGACAGGGGTAAGATGACAGAGCAGGGACACAATGACAGAGCAAGACGACAATGACAGGGACACGATAACAGAGCAGGGACATGATGACAGAGCAAGAGGACAATGACAGAGCAAGAGGACAATGACAGACAGGGGTAAGATGACAGAGCAAGAGGACAACGACAGACAGGGGTAAGATGACAGAGCAAGAGGACAACGACAGACAGGGGTAAGATGACAGAGCAAGAGGACAATGACAGACAGGGGTAAGATGGCAGAGCAAGAGGACAATGACAGACAGGGGTAAGATGGCAGAGCAAGAGGACAATGACAGACAGGGGTAAGATGGCAGAGCAAGAGGACAATGACAGACAGGGGTAAGATGGCAGAGCAAGAGGACAATGACAGACAGGGGTAAGATGGCAGAGCAAGAGGACAATGACAGACAGGGGTAAGATGACACAGCAGGGGACGGCGGCAAAGCAAGGGGATGTAAGGGGCACAGCAGGTTCTCTTGTGCGACCATCGCTTTTTTTATGCAGAATAGTGAATAAATAAAACACCACTTACTTTGCAAAACAAGTCTGTGTTTTGGATAGCATGAACATTGCTCTTTTTTCAATAGCTAAAATCGTTGATGTGCTAAAACCTGTAAACATGTTCAGATATTTCTTGTTCATTTTTTTCTCGCTAAGAGAGGCTATGAATATAGTGAAAACGGAAGAAATTAACTCCCCAAAAAATGATTTTCAAGAAATCTGAGCTTTCAGCAAAATCAAATTAACTTCATTCCACAGAGGATCTACCGCTACCCCATTCCTTGAATCAAAATTTATACCAAAGCTAAAACAATTAGTGGCCCATCTCGGCTAATTTGGAACCTTTGGGGCGGTGTGGGTGGTGGTGGTGGTGTGGGTGGTGGTGGTGGTGTGGGTGGTGGTGTGGGTGTGGGTGGTGGTGTGGGTGGTGGTGGCGGTGGTGTGGATGGTGGTGGTGGTGTGGGCGGTGTGGGTGGTGGTGTGGGTGGTGGCGGCGGTGTTGGTGTTGTTGTTGGTGTTGGTGGTGGTGTGGGTGGTGGTGTGGGTGGTGGTGGCGGTGTTGTTGTTGGTGTTGGTGGTGGTGTTGGTGGTGGCGGCGGTGTTGGTGTTGTTGTTGGTGTTGGTGGTGGTGTGGGTGGTGGTGTTGGTGTTGGTGTTGTTGTTGGTGGTGGTGTGGGTGGTGGCGGCGGTGTTGGTGTTGGTGTTGGTGGTGGTGGCGGTGTGGGTGGGGTCTCCGCTAGGCTTTTCCTCCGCCTGTTTAGACGTCCAGCAACCCGGGCTGGTGTCTTGGATACACCGGGCTGGTGTCTTGGATACACCGGGCTGGTGTCTTGGATACACCGGGCTGGTGTCTTGGATACACCGGGCTGGTGTCTTGGATACACCGGGCTGGCAGGATAAGACAAGGTGAACATTGCTCCCTGCTCCGTTATGTCACCGAAGGGACCAAGGATTTGGCACCGTCTTCTGTTTATTACGCTACAGTCACCATGGAAACAGCTTTGAGGGATCCGTGAGACCGAGGCTGGAGAGAGATGGGCTTA
The DNA here is from genome assembly GCA_018857735.1 of Alviniconcha marisindica. Taxonomy (NCBI): domain Eukaryota; kingdom Metazoa; phylum Mollusca; class Gastropoda; family Provannidae; genus Alviniconcha; species Alviniconcha marisindica. Next base: position 1,122,958 of record JABMCL010002130.1, on the reverse strand, counting down.
CGGATTCGACAGATGCAGAAATCGCGTAAAATATCAGTCTTACAGTTACAGTTATGCTTAGTTCAGTGTCCACATTGTCCTGGTATTTGACAATAACACAAGGTTTGAAACTGACTGAATATAGATTTCTTAACAAAATGCACTTTGAAACTGACTGAATACAGATTTCTGAACAAAATGCAGTTTCCGGTTTCAGTCGCTTCCGACGCTGTTCTGACCTTGCGGTTTGACCAAGGTGAACAAAACAACGCTGACACAGCAATGCAATGCCTTATGATGGCACAGGGCTTGTTTTGCAGGAAGCGAGTTTGACAGGCCTACCTCTCTGGCAAGATTGACAAATGGATCAACTGTCAGTCAGGTCAGCATCAGGCAGGCTTGTACAATCGCCGTTGTACCTATGTCCTCTAAACAAAGTCCCATTTCACCACTCCATTTTTTGTAGACTGATGTGGGTTTTAAGCGAGCCAAGAGCTAACTGCTGATCTGAGAACAAAATAAGTATTCGTTTTTATTGTAGAAGGTTGGGGGGCGGGGAGGGGGGTGGGGGGGTGGGGTCTGAAAGCAGTCAGTATTTTATAATATAGAATAGTTTGTGTTGAAAGCAGTCAGTAGATTATAATATAAGTAGTTTCTAATATAGAATAGTTTGTGTTTAAAGCAATCAGTAGTTTATAAGTAGTTGATAATATAGAATAGTTTGTGTTGAAAGCAGTCAGTAGTTTATAATATAAGTAGTTTGTAATATAGAATAGTTTCTGTTGAAAGCAGTCAGTAGTTTATAATATAAGTAGTTTGTAATATAGAATAGTTTCTGTTGAAAGCAGTCAGTAGTTTCTAATATAGAATAGTTTGTGTTGAAAGCAGTCAGTAGTTTATAATATAAGTAGTTTCTAATATAGAATAGTTTGTGTTGAAAGCAGTCAGTAGTTTATAATATAAGTAGTTTCTAATATAGAATAGTTTCTGTTGAAAGCAGTCAGTAGTTTATAATATAAGTAGTTTCTAATATAGAATAGTTTCTGTTGAAAGCAGTCAGTAGTTTATAACATAGAATAGTTTCTGTTGAAAGCAGTCAGTAGTTTCTAATATAGAATAGTTTCTGTTGAAAGCAGTCAGTAGTTTCTAATATAGAATAGTTTGTGTTGAAAGCAGTCAGTAGTTTATAATATAAATAGTTTCTAATATAGAATAGTTTGTGTTGAAAGCAGTCAGTAGTTTATAATATAAGTAGTTTCTAATATAGAATAGTTTGTGTTGAAAGCAGTCAGTAGTTTATAATATAAGTAGTTTCTAATATAGAATAGTTTCTGTTGAAAGCAGTCAGTAGTTTATAACATAGAATAGTTTCTGTTGAAAGCAGTCAGTAGTTTCTAATATAGAATAGTTTCTGTTGAAAGCAGTCAGTAGTTTCTAATATAGAATAGTTTCTGTTGAAAGCAGTCAGTAGTTTCTAATATAGAATAGTTTCTGTTGAAAGGAAGGACGACGTTGTAAGGATAGGGAAAGGGAGGGGATCAGGCGGGGAAAGTGGTGTGGTGTGTGTGTGTGTGTGTGTGTGTGTGTGTGTGGTGTGTGTGTGTGTGTGTGTGTGTGTGTGTACATGAGTGGTGGGGGTGGGGGGCCGTGTTTGTATTCGCGAGCCCATTTCTTGTTGGGAGGGGTGGGAGCTGGAATAAAACGGGAAGGGTGAGGGGGTGGGGGAGAAGACGGGGGAAGGGGGGGGGGGGGCATTAATTGGAGCTGTGACGACAGAAAAGTAACACTCCTGCTCTCTGAACATGAGCACGGCAGCTACAGGTGTGTGTGGAAACACGGCAGCTACAGGTGTGTGTGGAAGCACGGCAGCTACAGGTGTGTGTGGAAACACGGCAGCTACAGGTGTGTGTGGAACACGGCAGCTACAGGTGTGGAAGCACGGCAGCTACAGGTGTGTGTGGAAGCACGGCAGCTACAGGTGTGTGTGGAAACACGGCAGCTACAGGTGTGTGTGGAAGCACGGCAGCTACAGGTATGGAAGCACAGCAGCTACAGGTGTGTGTGGAAGCACGGCAGCTACAGGTGTGTGTGGAAGCACGGCAGCTACAGGTGTGTGTGGAAGCACGGCAGCTACAGGTGTGTGTGGAAGCACGGCAGCTACAGGTGTGTGGGAAGCACGGCAGCTACAGGTGTGTGTGGAAGCACGGCAGCTACAGGTGTGTGTGGAAGCACGGCAGCTACAGGTGTGTGTGGAAGCACGGCAGCTACAGGTGTGTGTGGAAGCACGGCAGCTACAGGTGTGTGCGGAAGCACGGCAGCTACAGGTGTGTGTGGAAGCACGGCAGCTACAGGTGTGTGTGGAAGCACGGCAGCTACAGGTGTGTGTGGAAGCACGGCAGCTACAGGTGTGTGTGGAAGCACGGCAGCTACAGGTGTGTGTGGAAGCACGGCAGCTACAGGTGTGTGCGGAAGCACGGCAGCTACAGGTGTGTGTGGAAGCACGGCAGCTACAGGTGTGTGCGGAAGCGAGGACTGACAGCACTCCGAGGGGCACCTGCTGAGCACTGAGCACGCCATTAGGGCAGATGGCCGGGCCGGCCGGCAGTCGCTGAGCGGCGACAAGGGTTCGATTGCTGCAGGAATCGAGTCAACACCAGCACGGAAAAGGAACTGTTTACCTTACAGCCACCGAACACATGGAAGGTTAATATGGACCTAATGTTTAATATGACACAACACAACATGCCAGTTTTGTTATGCTGCTATCGTATAATCAAGTCACTGCTAGTACTACAGGCCTAACCTACTACTACTACTACTACTACCACCACACCACACCACCACCACCACCACCACCACCACCACCACCACCACCACCACCACCACCACTGTAATATAATGGTACTACTGCTACAATAGTATGATGATACTTCTGCAATATTATAATGCTATTACTACAATATTATAATGCTACTACTACATTGGTATAATGCTACTACTAGAATATTATTATGCTACTGCTACTGTAGTTTAATGCTACTACTGTTATAGTATAGTGCTACAACTATTATAGTGTAATGACACTACTGTTACAGTATAATGCTACAACTCTTATAGTGTAATGCTACAACTCTTTTAGCGTAATGCTACAACTCTTATAGCGTAATGCTACAACTATTATAGTGTAATGCTACAATTATTATAGTGTAATGATACAACTATTAACAATAACAATAGACTTTATTCATCCCAGCGGGAAATTAAAGCTGTCGTTCGATCTTATACACTAACGAACGACGAAGAACTGAATTGCACAAAATGATCTCAGTAATGCAGCCATGAAAAACACACACACACACACACACACACACACACACACACACACACACACACACACACACACACACACACTTCCACATACACCCCTTTCGTTCCGTCTGCATACGCTAAAGGACTGATCTAATGCTAATACCCAGCAAACCCAAAATTAGTGGGATTAATATTTTCTCTCACAAACCAAAACATAAAAACTCTCAAATTAAATCAAATCATTAGGTCCACACACCTTCCCGTGGAAAGTTACCATCCTCAGCAGACGTCCTGACAAACGGCGCACAGAGTTAATGAGTGGTATAATTGTCATTAAAACCTGACAGAGCCCAGGCTAATGCTACTACCACTGCAGCTATAGTACTACTGCTACTACTACTGCTACTATAGTACTACTGCTACTACTACTGCTACTATAGTACTACTGCTACTACTACTGCTACTATAGTACTACTGCTACTACTACTGATGCCGCCGCTGCTGCTGCTACTACTACTGATGCTGCTGCTACTAATGCTACTACTACTGCTGCTACTATTACTGATGCTGCTGCTACTAATGCTACTGCTACTGCTATAGAAAGACAAAATGCTTTGCACATAGCCTTCTGGTGAAACACGTATATTTTGACCTGCTACTGGAAAGAAATAAGAAAGGCGTCCATAGTTATAAGTATATATAACCTGGGTATATATAACCTGGGTATATATATATACACCCAGGTTGGCGGCAGAGAGGACCTAAATTTCTGCATCCGTGGTTCAAATCTCACCACGGGGATCAGTATTAATACTAACACTCACAGCAATACTAATCAAGTATAATAAGAATAAAGGGTTATGGGAGAATGTTGGCAGTTTACACTGACCCTGTGCCCAGGCAGGTTGGGGAAAATGGCGACCACTTGGCCCCAGGCCACCCCGTAAAACAATACCCTTCCTCCGAGCAGGAGAGTGCCTCTCAAGGGGCAACAACTGAGTGATTGGGTTGCTGGAGTTATGTGGGATTGGGCTGCCACCTTTTTGCACCAGCGTCGTCAGAAGGAGAACGAGGTGAAAGATGGCTTTTCGCCTCTCCCTCTCCACAACAAAGGACATGTTTTGGTGGGGATATTTACCACGTTTTTGTTTTGTTGTTCTTTCGTTCGTGTGTGTGTGTGGGGGGGGGGGGGGGGGGGGGGGGGGGTGCGTGCGTGCGTGCGTGCGTGCGTGCGTGCGTGCGTGATTATCTGACATACGTATCTGTTTAACCCGGGCAATATTTGTTACTGTGTTTTTACCTCAGAAAGACGGAATTGATATCGATGCCACTGATCAGGAAGAGTTAGCCTGTTAAAGTGCCCATTTTGAATTAAAAAACAACAACCCAGCAATGTCAGGGTTTGGGGGCTGCGACATACTGCGTGTTATGAAGGCCGTTATGGACTGAGCTGTATCGAAATGTCTCCGCTATGGAGATACAGCAATATACTGCGTGTTATGAAGGCCGTTATGGACTGAGCTGTATCGAAATGTCTCCGCTATGGAGATACAGCAATATACTGCGTGTTATGAAGGCCGTTATGGACTGAGCTGTATCGAAATGTCTCCGCTATGGAGATACAGCAATATACTGCGTGTTATGAAGGCCGGTATGGACTGAGCTGTATCGAAATGTCTCCGCTATGGAGATACAGCAATATACTGCGTGTTATGAAGGCCGGTATGGACTGAGCTGTATCGAAATGTCTCCGCTATGGAGATACAGCAATATACTGCGTGTTATGAAGGCCGGTATGGACTGAGCTGTATCAAAATGTCTCCGCTATGGAGATACAACCCAGCAATGTCAGGGTTTGGGGGCTGCGACATACTGCGTTATGAAGGCCGGTATGGACTGAGCTGTATCAAAATGTCTCCGCTATGGAGATACAGCAATATACTGCGTGTTATGAAGGCCGGTATGGACTGAGCTGTATCGAAATGTCTCCGCTCTGTAGCTACAGCCACAACGTCTTTAGCACTCACTACCAGGCCGCAGAACCGCGTGTCGCATTGGTTTCTCCGCCCTACCCGAGTGTAAAATAGGCCATTGTCACTTAAGAGTATCTGCAGAAGGATCAGTCGCCCATGTTTCCGATGACACGCCACTCTAGTTTGACGAAAGATCAATAGCGATTTATTTTGACCAAGACAAATAAATTCAAAAGCCGTCGGTCTGAAGAAACGGTTGCTGAAACCGCTAGTGGAATAAAACAATGTTGATTTGCCATCGGCTCGGCACACGCCGTTCCTACAACTGCAGATCAGCTGAATGGACGTTGGCAGAGGAGTAGCCTTAAAATTGTCTGCGGTGGGTGTAATGTATTGATTTAATGGAGACACTTTACCGCATCCTCCGTTCACTGGGGTCTTATTCTCCTTGCCTTCCACACAGGCTACAGCAGTTACCTAGTCCAGTCTGCGACAGATGAAGTAACCTCTCCACACAGGCTACAGCAGTTACCTAGTCCAGTCTGCGATTGATGAAGTAACCTCTCCACACAGGCTACAGCAGTTACCTAGTCCAGTCTGAGACAGATGAAGTAACCTCTCCACACAGACTACAGCAGTAGCCTAGTCCATCCAGTCTGCGACAGATGAAGTAACCTCTCCACACAGGCTACAGCAGTTACCTAGTCCAGTCTGAGACAGATGAAGTAACCTCTCCACACAGGCTACAGCAGTAGCCTAGTCCATTCAGTCTGCGACAGATGAAGTAACCTCTCCACACAGGCTACAGCAGTATCCTAGTCCATCCAGTCTGCGACAGATGAAGTAACCTCTCCACACAGGCTACAGCAGTAGCCTAGTCCATCCAGTCTGCGACAGATGAAGTAACCTCTCCACACAGGCTACAGCAGTTACCTAGTCCATCCAGTCTGCGACAGATGAAGTAACCTCTCCACACAGGCTACAGCAGTTACCTAGTCCATCCAGTCTGCGATTGATGAAGTAACCTCTCCACACAGGCTACAGCAGTTACCTAGTCCAGTCTGAGACAGATGAAGTAACCTCTCCACACAGGCTACAGCAGTAGCCTAGTCCATCCAGTCTGCGACAGATGAAGTAACCTCTCCACACAGGCTACAGCAGTTACTTAGTCCATCCAGTCTGCGACAGATGAAGTAACCTCTCTTAGTGAGGAAGCCGCACTGAGCTTTTCATCTGCAGTGGGAAGCCATCGCCCTCGGAGATGCCATGCATTCCAGGCACATTTCGCCCGGACTCATCGGAAGGGTGTAATCTGGGAGAGACAGGGAGAGCCACTCGTTTACACCCCAGCCTTTTAGGCTCTATACCCCGCGGTCACTTCAGCTCGCCTCCTTCGCTTTCTGTCGACGTGAAAGGAAGAAAGCCCTGGCTGAAAGCGGCAATAAGCCAGCCAAACATGCTTCGGATGACGATGAGCCATTGGGCTCTGCAGTCACATCAGTCAGGGTTCGGACAAGTAATGATGAGAAGAATCAAAACATGGAGGAGAAGGAGAAGCTGGAAGAAGGAGGAGGAGGAGCAAATGCTAGTTACTTAATGCCATTTAACATCAAAGGCAAGCGATAAAGAAGAGAGAGGGCTCGAACTCGAGTTCGAACTTGAACAAAATAAAAATAAATCTGAAACAGAATGACTGCTAGCGTTAAAATAAATAAGGCGTTTTAACCTTTTTGTGTTTGGATCTCGAACTCGAAAGCTTTATTTGACAAGGAATGTAGTTTAGGTTCAGTCAAAAGCCTAACAGCTAATCCTGGCTAAGCTGCTGATGAGGAAAAATACAATTACAGGGCATCATTTATATATAGTCAACACACAAGGGAGTTAATTAGCGCTCGAAGTACGTAACACAAGTACAACAGCAAAGACCTGAGTCCCGTACAGTAACACTCACCTGGCATGCGTGTAAATACAAGGTACATAAACGTTTTTAATGCCTATATCTATATAAATGATGAAAAAATGTACTCACAACTGCTTGTGCGAGTACATTTCTTCATCATTTATAGATATAGGCATAAATGAGTGAGTGAAATTTTATACATGAGAATTTATAAGAACTTCCACAAAAAACATAGCGTGTTCACAGCGCTAGATGAACAGATGCATGCATCACTCAGTTACACATAATTATGAGCATATAACCAGCAAATAAAGCAGTAGAACATCTTATCAATTTACATGACTAGTATTGGAGAAGAAAATATAAGCAGTCTATGCTTATCTGATAAAGAAGAAGAAGAAGAAGAAGAAGAAAAGGTCACTCACACAACCAGTCGTAATTGAATAAGTGTAGAAACTAGGTCTCAAATGATCAGTCACTGCAATGGCAATCATTCGGGAAAACAATAATAACAACAACAAAAACAAACAAACAAAACAAAAACACTCTCTCTCTCCCCACCCCCGTCCCAGCAGTATGTTGTCACAATCCATCCTGTTTAACTGCTTCAAGGTGTGCACGAAGTTTTCGCTTGAAGGAGCTGAGTGAATGACAAGATAGGACTGTTCCAAAGAAAAGCACCAGAGAAGGATATACTTGTTTTGAATATGTCTCTCTTTGGCCTAGGCAAACTAACCGGATAGTTCCTAAAATTGGAATAGCGTGAGGGAGGGCGTGTGTACAGGACAGATATAATTATACTCTGGGCCTCATTGTTAAAGACCTTGTATATGAACAAACCTTCGTCATATTCCAGTTGTTCGTGTAGGTTCTTTATCCTCATTTCTTCTAATTTCTGGTCAGTAGTTAGAGTTGTATCTGAAAAGATTAACTTTACAGCTCTTTTGTGCAGAGAATTTAATGTCTTTTGAGGACATCACAAGATCCGCCCCACACGACTGATGCATAATCAATGTGAGGTTTAAGTGGGCATTAAGGAATAGTTTTCTGGTGTCGATGTCTACGATGTACTTTAAGTTCGTCAGAGGAGGGACGCGTCTTGAAACTGTTTTGCGCATATTCTCAGTATGTGAGTCTCAAGAAGGTCTCTCAACGGAGAGAGAGAGAGAGAGAGAGAGAGAGAGAGAGAGAGAGAGAGAGAGAGAGAGAGAGAGAGAGAGATTTCTCTGTGGAGCCTTAACTGTAAGAAGCATAACCAAAGGGCCAGCAGTACTGCAAGCAGCAATACACAGAAAGGCCAGGTGGTACCAGGGCTCAGTAATAAACACATTTCTCAATGCACACACGCACACACACACACACACACGCACGCACGCACGCACGCACGCACGCACGCACGCACGCACGCACGCACGCACACACCACACACACACACACACACACACACACACACACACACACACACACAATCACATGCAAACACGCACACACGAAGAAGAAAAACAATAACGGAAATGGAGATCTCCTGTTGTTTCCGTACGACCCTGACCCAATAGCCGGTTAACGACCAGGCAGCTTATCTCCGCCAAGGCTGTGAAATGGGCAACAGATTAGTCCGAAGGGAGTCCGGCAGTACACTGCTAGCAGGCGGAACGGGGAAAATCCACTCAGCCCCTGAGTTAATCAGGACGGTAAAGAGGGGTTTGATTGAAAGAAAATATTAGTGAACAGGAATCAGTGGCACCCAGCTTTCCTGTGTTTCCATCGCTGGTAGCTTGCAGCTGATGTAGGCATGCTGCACAACACACCTCGCTCTAACTGCGTGTCTCACGGTCAACAACTACCTGTCTCTCTTGCAGCTAAGCTTCGTGTCTGGTCAGCAACTACCTGTCTCTCTTGCAATTAAATTTCTTGTCTGGTCAACAACTGACTGTCTGGTCAACAACTACATGTCTGGTCAACAACTGTCTGGTCAACAACTGACTGTCTGGTCAATAACTACCTGTCTGGTCAACAACTAACTGGTCAACAACTACCTGTCTGGTCAACAACTACCTGTCTGGTCAACAACTGACTGGTCAACAACTGTCTGGTCAACAACTAATTGTCTGGTCAACAACTAACTGGTCAACAACTACCTGTCTGGTCAACAACTGACTGTCTGGTCAACAACTGACTGTCTGGTCAACAACTAACTGGTCAACAACTACCTGTCTGGTCAACAACTGACTGTCTGGTCAACAACTGTCTGGTCAATAACTACTTGTCTTGTCAACAATTACCTGCCTGGTCAACAACTAACTGGTCAACAACTACCTGTCTGGTCAACAACTGTCTGGTCAACAACTAACTGGTCAACAACTACCTGTCTGGTCAACAACTAACTGGTCAACAACTAACTGTCTGGTCAACAACTACCTGTCTGGTCAACAACTACCTGTCTGGTCAACAACTACCTGGTCAACAACTAACTGTCTGCTCAACAACTGACTGGTCAACAACTGTCTGGTCAATAACTACCTGTCTGGTCAACAACTACCTGTCTGGTCAACAACTAACTGTCTGGTCAACAACTGTCTGGTCAACAACTAACTGTCTGGTCAACAACTAACTGGTCAACAACTACCTGTCTGGTCACCAACTGACTGTCTGGTCAACAACTAACTGTCTGGTCAACAACTGTCTGGTCAACAACTACCTGTCTGGTCAACAACTAACTGTCTGGTCAACAACTAACTGGTCAACAACTACATGTCTGGTCAACAACTAACTGGTCAACAACTACATGTCTGGCCAACAACTAACTGTCTGGTCAACAGCTAACTGGTCAACAACTAACTGGTCAACAACTAACTGTCTGGTCAACAACTAACTGTCTGGTCAACAACTACATGTCTGGCCAACAACTAACTGTCTGGTCAACAACTAACTGGTCAACAACTAACTGGTCAACAACTACCTGTCTGGTCAACAACTAACTGGTCAACAACTAACTGGTCAGCAACTACCTGTCTGGCCAACAACTAACTGTCTGGTCAACAACTAACTGGTCAACAACTAACTGGTCAATAACTACCTGTCTGGTCAACAACTAACTGGTCAATAACTACCTGTCTGGTCAACAACTACCCGTGTCTCTCGCAGTCAACAGCAACCGAATCGAAGACGCAGGCTGGCCGGAAAACGTAGACATTTTGCAGAGGTTTCCATCTTGCGCACTTCAGTTAGAAGTCTGGAAATGATGACTGTGTTTGTCACCATTGTTAGTGTCACAGTGTCACTATTGTGAGTGTCAGTGTCACCATTTTGAGTGTCACAGTGTCACCATTGTGAGTGCACTCACAGTCGTGATTTTGCGACTTTCAAACGTCGATTTTTAACAAAAAGGGCGAGAAATCTAGTGCGTGCGTGCGTGCGTGCGTGCGTGAGTGCGTACATGCGTGCGTGCGTGCATGCATGCGTGTGTGTGTGTGTGTGTGTGTGTGTGTGTGTGTGTGTGTGTGTGTGTGTGTGTGTGTGTGTGTGTGTGTGTGTGTGTGTGTGTGTGTGTGTGTGTGTGTGTGTGTGTTTCTTTTCTTATTCCATTCATATCGATAGATCCCGAAGTGCTTCTTCGGTTCGGTTCTCCTTTAAGCCGCCTGAGAGTCCTGCAGGGTCGAGACTCCAGCATAGCTGAGAGTCCTGCAGGGCCGAAAGTCCAGCAGAGCTGAGAGTCCTGCAGGGTCGAGACTCCAGCAGAGCTGAGAGTCCAGCAGAGCTGAGAGTCCTGCAGGGCTGAGAGTCCAGCAGAGCTGAGAGTCCTGCAGGGCCGAAAGTCCAGCAGAGCTGAGAGTCCTGCAGGGTCGAGACTCCAGCAGAGCTGAGAGTCCAGCAGAGCTGAGAGTCCTGCAGGGCTGAGAGTCCAGCAGAGTTGAGAGTCCTGCAGGGCCGAAAGTCCAGCAGAGCTGAGAGTCCTGCAGGGTCGAGACTCCAGCAGGGCTGAGAGTCCAGCAGAGCTGAGAGTCCAGCAGAGCTGAGAGTCCAGCAGAGCTGAATGTCCAGCAGAGCTGAGAGTCCAGCAGAGCTGAGAGTCCTGCAGGGCTGAGAGTCCAGCAGAGCTGAGAGTCCAGCAGAGCTGAGAGTCCTGCATGGCCGAGAGTCCAGCAGGGCGGAGAGTCCCGCAGAGCCGACCGGCAATTTGAACAGCACAGAGCACGACTCGGAGCTTTGCCTGGCTTTCCATGGCACGCATTCCGCGTCACGATCGAACAAAGGAACTGTTACAGTGCCGATATCCCAAGAAGATAATCAACGATCGAACAAAGGAATTGTTACAGTGCGGACATCCCAAGAAGGTAATCATCAACTGCATACAGCTGCCCGAACAGGGAGAGTATCGACACTGCGTGTGGAGAAACAACTAAGCGACGTTCGAAACCAAACGAAAATGTTCGAGCACCCGATGTGCGGAACGAGCCATTCACTCTCTAGACAACCCGCTCCCCCTCCCCCACCCCCTCTCCAGCCACCCCCCTTTTGCATGCATCGCCACACAGCAGTTGTACTCGAGTTCCCCAGTAGCTCACACCATTCCAGCGTAGCGTGTTGGATGTATTTCAGGAATGCAGTGAGTGAACCAGTCACCTCTAACCGCTGACAAACCCTCACAGTTATGCAAAACACAAATCCCTTGTGTGTTGATCCCTCACAATTATACAAAACACATACTTATGAAACTCCGCCATGGCTTAGGCTGTGTCTCAACACATTGACACCGGCAAGCACATCAAAGCTACACTAGATGTGTGTGGACTGTCTTGATCCACAACCTGCCCGCCCTGATATAACTGTCGTGGTTGGCTGTACGTTAAAAATCAGATATATCTGTCTATCGGGCGTAACGACACCCACCCTCCAGAAATGGAGATAAACCCTCCGAAGACGCCGTGTGGTTGCCCGTGTAGTGGGGTAATAATAATAATTAAAAAATAAAATAAAGGTCACACACGCCATCCTCTCACCGTATGGACTGCATTTGCCAATGTAGTCTACAATGTAGCCCGCAATGTAGCCTACAATGTAGCCCGCAGTGTAGCCTACAATGGCGTATATCGGGTGACCCCAGAGCTGGGAACGCTGCAACAACATAATTATGAATTATCGCTTGTAGGTTTTCATTTCTTGCTGCTGCAGTAACCCACCCGCCTACATTGTTTTAGAAGAAAAACAGAGAGACGTCATGGGGTGCATTAAAATCGAACAAAACCGTCTGAATTAAAGCGGTTCCATGAAGTGCAGTTCTGACCGACAGAAAAATCAGGCTAATCGCCCATTGCATGAAGTGACGGGAATCCAAGCAGCGGTTTGCAGAAGCCACAGAAAATGCATCTTATGGAGAAGAGCGGAGGTCTGCTGGTGTCAAGGTCATGGAGGACCTGGCCCTCCACCCGCTGACCTGCTCATCCCGTTGATGGGAAACTTGGTGTGAAGGTTGTTTGGTGTGAAGGTTGTTTGGTGTGAAGGTGTGAAGGACACGAGGGGTTTATGAGTGAGGTCTTGTCTTGTAGCACAGTATGCGCACCATTTTTTTTCACTAATTAACACAGTGACGCTAACGGGTATTGAAGCTCTATGGCTCTGTGAAGCAGACAGGTGGTGATATAAACTGTGAACTGTGGTCCCGTTTCTCAGCTAACTCTGTGGTCTAATCATTAGCACTCCGGGCTCTCATGCCACCAGTTACGAGTTCAAATCTCGGGCGCACAGAAGGACGGTAACGAGGAGGGAGGGAGAGTAAGGGGCGGGGCCAAAGTAAGAAGACAGAATTTGAAATCACCTCTTGTAGTTTTCTTTGTAGAGGCGAGTTTTTAACGCAGCTTTTGAGGCATGGGAGGATTGAATGTGACAGGTGTCAGAAGGGAGACAATTCAACGCGGAAAATGAACGTCTCCGGTCGGCGTGATCTGTCTGAGACACTCTTCTTGGATGAAGACGTATCTGGCGCCACATAGTCTTTGGCATGGAAAGGGTTAACCGAATACTGCACCGCGCATTCATTTAGTGTCTCCGAGCATGCGATGTTCAGCCATTTCATGTTTGGGGTGGCAGCAGTGTTTGTGGGGAAGAGTGGTGGGGGTGGTGGTGGTGGTGGTGGTGGTGGTGTGGTGTGTGTGTGGGGGGGGGGGGGGGGGGCAGGGGAGGCAGGGGGGGGGGGCAGGGGGGGGGTGTGTGTGCAGGAATGCAGGCATTGTATTTTCGGTGGGAGATGTTTTTGCTGCTAGAACAAATTGAAATCCTGACAGCTGATTTAAAGTGCTCGATGGGGGGTGATGGGGGTGATAGGGTGTGATGGGGGTGATGGGGGTGATGGAGCTTGGGGTAAAAGCGCCGAACTGGATTTCAGGACAGGATGAACTTGCTGCAGTTTGAGTTTCACGTTTCAGATTTGGCATTTGGATGAGGAGCTGAACGAGCTCTCTGTCTCAAAGGATGAAGTCCAAGATACAGAGTGCACTGCAAGAATTCCGCGGGGACCTCATTTTCTCGTTTGGAGTCGTTTGACAAACTTCGTCCGATTTTTTGTTGTTGTTTAGTTTTTAGATTTCGTGTTTTTGTTTTTAGTTTTTTAGTTTTTTGTTTTCGTTTTGTGCTTGTTTGTTGCTTTGGTGTTATTGTTGTTGTTTTGTCAGTTGTTCTTTAAAAAAAAACTGTTTTTGTGTGTTGTTTTTCGGAATGCAGGTAGATTTTCGAAAAGGCGGCAGACATTGTCCACAACTCAGCAGGAAGGGGGCAGAGAGGCAGTGACGTAGTTTTCGTACAGCTCCACCACACACACACAAATTACTACAACTGACCTAATTAAATATGTGGCCACGCCCATCCGAGGTCACGCTGAAGATACTTTTCTCGCTCATTCAGAAAGGGTACGGGTACCCACCTGCCATGTCTCTACTATAAAGTGCAAGTGCCAGACAGGGTAGTTTTTTCTTCATAGTTCAGGAGCTGTGTGAGAGTCGAGGTGGCCGTCCTGGGCTGTCCGTCCTAACGAGCCTTCTGGTTTCCGTGGACGTCAAGCTATATTGAACCGTGCTTCGGCATCGGTCTCAGCTTGTCCCTAATATGTCAACTGACATCTGAGGACATTAAGCATCACTTCATCAGGGTAGTTTTCTGTACCTGGCAGGTCCCACTGCAGCATGCCAAAAGGCAGGAGGCAGTAAGAAAACAGGTTTCCGCTTTCCAACGGCCAGTCACCTCGTAGGACACCCAGGACAAAACACATTATATCAAGAACAAAAAAGACTTCATTTAATCGATTAAAAACTACTAAAAGTTCCACGATCCAACAGTACAATAATAAAGAGCGAACTTTATTAAAATTCAAATATAACTAGTTGTTTAAAACATTGATCTAACACAACGAACAGCAGAAACACAATGAAGGGCATGATGAAGAGCAATAATGAAGGGCAAAGTCGCGATGAAGGATAGGAACATAATGAAGGGCAAAGGCACGATGAAGGATAGGAACATAATGAGGGGCAATGGCACGGTAAAGGGTAGGGACATAATGAAGGGCAAAGGCACGATGAAGGGTAGGGACATAATGAAGGGCAAAGGCACGATGAAGGGTAGGGACATAATGATGGGAAGGACAGGAACATGATGAAGAGTAGGACCACAATGAAGGATAGGAGCATGATGAAGGGCAAGGACATGATGAAGGTTAGAAGCATGATCAAAAGGGCAAAGACATATTGAAGGGTAAGAACATGACGAAAGACAAAGAATACGATGGAGTGCTGGGACACGACGGTAGGGTACGTGCATGGTGATAGCAGAGACAGGACAAAAAGAGGCAACTGAGGAAAGGCAGAAACAGGACACACACACACACACACACACACACACACACACACACACACACACACACACACACACAACAACAACAACAACAACAACAACAACAACAACAACAACAACAACAACAACAACAACAACAACAACAACTGAGGAAGAGCAGAAACAGGACAAGAAGAGACAACCGAGGAAGGGTAGAAATATGTGGATATACCTCAGTGGAGCGGCGAGAGAAAGGTGAAGTTTCTGTGCTGATTGATTTCGGTTTCCGTTCTACCCCCGTGTTGCCTCAGTAGTGCATACGGGACCACGGCAATTCTACCAAAAGGGCAGGTGGCAGGTTACAGATAAACATGCAGACATCCTCTCTGTGTGAACTTCTACTTCTGTGTAATACGTTGGTCGCCTACACAGAAGCAAAGTGCTTTTAGGGGCAGGAACAAAATGAGCAGGAACATAATGAAGGTCATAAACTAAACGAAGGCCTGGGATTCGGGAAGTCAGGTTGATGTACATCACAGTACATCACAACAAGCCAGCAGTACAGCATTACAGAGTTATACAAATAACAAACAAACAAACAAATAAACAAAACAAACAAGCTTTTTCTTTTTTCTTTTCTTTTCTTTTTTGTTTAAACCTGCTATGGTACGTTACAGAGAAGTTAAGATCGAAGAGCTGACGAAGACCATTGCGGGGATGACGTCAACATGTCTGTTCAGTCAGACATCGGTGGCTTGCTGCAGCCATCGTCACGTGGTGGTGCTGCACGAGAGCCGGGTGCTTACAGTGACGAGGGCCCCAGGGTTCAGGAGCTGTGTAAAAGTCGAGGTGGCCGTCCTGGGCTCCCCGTCCTAATGAGCCTTACGGTTTTTGTGGACGTAAAGCAACATTGAACCATGCACACGCATTGGTCACAGTTTGTCCCTAATATGTCAACCGACATCCGAGGACATGAAGCTCCACATCGTCGTCATGACGAGAACCCCTGCAGTGTTGCAGTCTGCTCGGGGTCAGCACGGCGGCTGCCCGCTTGTCACGGAGCGAAGTGCGGCGTGGGCCAGAAAGGGGAAATGGCGGTGATGTGATAGGCCGTGATCGTGTCCCTTATGTGCGGATCGAGAAGCTTTGAAGTGTGAGTGACCGTGAAGGCCAGTTATAACCCAGCGGAGTGTGTTCAGCCGGTGGATCAGTGAGTCTAGGGCTCCTGGCTTCCAGCGTAACGGATCTGCAGGACACTCGGCACGCGTCCTTTGGCTGGAGAGGGTCCACTCGGCCTGCTCATGGTTCTGATCGTGGACCCCCACCCCGACCCCTCACACGCATACACACACACACACACACTCAAGCACACACACGCGCGCGCGCGCGCGCACACACACACACACACACACATTCACACACACAAACGTTCAAGCACTGATACACACGCACGCACATACACATACGCACGCACACGCACACGCACTCACACACACGCACGCACGCACACGCACACACACGTACGCACACAGACACACACACACACACACACACACACACACACACACACACACACACACATTAATACCCGTCATATTGGACGGGGCGAGCGAGACAGTGAGAGCGACAATGTTAATACTCGTCAGTAGGTCTTGACAGAAAATAAGTCTGGCCGCCTTTTGTAGGTCGAGTGGGAATAGGCTCAGCGGGGGTCACTTACCTGTGACGTGCGCTAGTTGGAACACGGACTGACCGCTAGTTGGAACACGGACTGACCGCTAGTTGCGGAAGCGTCTCCCGCCGAGAGGGACTGGCGGGTACCGAGATCTCAGGAGATGGAAGGGACGGGGAAAGGGGGAGGGGGACGGGGAGAGAGGGAGGGGGACTATACCTAACGCTGCCCTGGCTGTCACCACCAGAATGATTTCTCACGCCATTTTCATCGGCTGGTAAATACAGAGAACGGCTGCCACATAAATCTGCTGCGTCAGTGTTGGCGCTGGTCAGGCCGCAATTCTAAGCGACAGTGTCATGTGCTATACAGATGTCAGTGCAGTTATCCGCCGTTCACACGAAGGAGGTGTTTGAACCGTTGGGATATTTGTCGACGAATGGACCTTTACCTACGGTACGAGAATGGGAGATAACCGGGGTAAGCAGAGAAACCGCACGACGCGCAGTCGGAAACTAGCCCCCTGGCAGGTCATCGTCGCTTTGCTTTGTACCTGTGGCTGTCTTTGGTGATGGAACCAGCACCTCGCTCATAGCGTCTTGGCTCTTCCAAGAAACCTCCCCCCACTTCCCCCCCCCCCTCCCTCCTCCTCCTACGGAAAACAGTTTCTGCCCCCAAAGCGTCGTCGGCACTGACGTCACCGCTACGTCACGCCTTATCGACAAGCGGACATAATTATTGGATATGGCGTTTCGGCTCTCTGCTCTGGCTGAATGCATCGTCAGTACGTTTTGACCGTTAAATCAGCGTGATTCAGAGAGAAAGGTCGACGCACCGGCTGTAAGCCTTGTCGGTACCAATATAATTAGCATCAGTTCAACGTTATTCAGAGACAAATCCATTAGCTGTCAGTCAGTGTTGCCAGTACCAGCTGAGCGTCAGTTACCAATTTAGCGTCAGTTACCAATGTAATATAATTAGCATCAGTTCAACGTTATTCAGAGACAAATCGAAGCATTAGCTTTAAGTCAGTGTTGCCAGTACCAGTTTAACGTCAATTACCAGTTTAGTATGAATTACCAGTTTAGTATCAATTATCAATTTAGCACCAATTACGAGTTTGGCATCAATTACCACCAGTTTATCTCAAAGAAAAGACAATGCACTGGCTCATAATAAGTTTGTTTGTTTGTTGTTTGTTGGTTGGCTGGTTTGTTTGTTTGTTTGTGTGTGTGTGTGTGTGTGTGTGTGTGTGTGTGTGTGTGTGTGTGTGTGTGTGTGTGTGTTGGGGGGGGGGGTTGTTTGTTTGTTGTTTGATTTGTTTTGTTTTTGTCAGTTGCTCAGTTGAAATGAATAGCCCACTTAGCTATTTTGTCGTGGATGTCAAAAGGCGTGGAGATCAGAGGAAGCCTAGGCTAATCCTCCTCGTGGATCGAAGAATGACTTAATTACTTAACTTCTACTGTAGTACAACGGGAGTTAGCTTGGCACTTGGCCGTTTCTCTTTCTGTACCCTGTTGTTTTCATCCAATGGTTACAGAAAACCTGTTGTTTTTATCCAATGGTTACACAAAACCTGTTGTTTTTATCCAATGGTTACACAAAACCTGTTGTTTTTATCCAATGGTTACACAAAACCTGTTGTTTTTATCCAGTGGTTACAGAAAACCTGTTGTTTTTATCCAATGGTTAAAGAAAACCTGTTGTTTTTATCCAGTGGTTACTTTTTTTAGGTAAAAAAACCTGTTGTTTTTATTCCAGTGTTACACAAAACCTGTTGTTTTTATCCAATGGTTACACAAAACCTGTTGTTTTTATCCAATGGTTACACAAAACCTGTTGTTTTTATCCAATGGTTAAAGAAAACCTGTTGTTTTTATCCAGTGGTTACACAAAACATGTTGTTTTTATCCAGTGGTTACACAAAACCTGTTGTTTTTATCCAATGGTTACACAAAACCTGTTGTTTTTATCCAATGGTTACACAAAACCTGTTGTTTTTATCCAATGGTTAAAGAAAACCTGTTGTTTTTATCCAGTGGTTACAGAAAACCTGTTGTTTTTATCCAGTCGTTACAGAAAACTGCACAGTGCTGTAGATATCAGAAACCGTCCGGTCCGACCGTCCGGTCACTAAGGTGACAAAACGTGTCAAATTTGATGCACAGCCTGCACGTTTTGTCACTCCGGCACGTTTTGTCACTACGTGTGGTCGACTACGTGGTGACAAACGTGCCGAAAGGTCCACTCGCTGCACGTTTTGTCATCCTTCGCCAGCAACACTATAACCTGTCCTTTCCTTTCCTCGTTGTGTGTGTGTGGTAAGACACTGTAAACTGCTAGAAACATTACAAAAGGAAGGTGTATCCGGCAAGTTTGCAGGGGCCATAAAGGCTATGTCCAACTCTTTGTTATCCTGTGCTAGAGTGAAAAATGAGTATACAGACTTTTTCGAATGTCCAAATGGGGTAAGGCAAGGGTGTGTGCTAAGTCCTACATTGTTTTGTCTGTTTATTAATCAACTGGCAGAACATATTCAAAGCATTGACAAACATGGAGTTCAGATGGTATCAGGTCTCATAGAATTATTCATTTTGTTGTTTGCGGATGATGTAACCCTCCTGGCAAAAACAAAATCAGCTGAATTGTCTGCGAGACTGCTGGGTTAAGATGGGCATGGAAGTAAATGAAGGCAAAACAAAGGTTATGGTTTTCAGAAAGGGTGGACCCTCTTGGCAAACTCGAGAAGTGGTATTATGCTGGTAAATCTATGAATGTGGTCAACAGTTACACATATCTGGGTTTTACTTTTACAACAAAGTTAAGTTATAGAGAAAGAACTTCCGCTTTTGTAGCAAAAGGCAAGAAGTCAGTTTTCCACTTATGTAAAGCCTTGACGAGGCTAAAGGATATGACAACACAGACTTTTAAAAAAAAAGATTTTTGATATTAAGATTCAACCTATATTGATGTATGCATCTGAGATCTGGGGAACTGTGAGACTGGATGACATAGAAAAGGTGCACATGATGGTTTGTAAGCGTTTTTTAGGAGTTCCTCTGAGAACACCGAACAAGATGGTGTACGGTGAACTCGGTCGATACCCACTTTTTGTGAATAGTACACTACGGTGTTTGAAATATTGGTTGCGGGTTTTAAAGATGGACGACATCAGGATCCCTAAGCAATCATATAAAATGATGATTTTAAAGGCTGAAAGCGAGAAGAAATGTTGGGTCACTCAGGTGAAGAATGTATTAAGCAAAAACGGCTTTTACTGTGTTTGGTTACAACAAGGGGTTGGAGACGAAAAGAAATTTTTATATGAATTGAAACAGAGACTTACAGACAATTTTATTCAAGAATGGAATGCAACTATTCGAGATAAAGACAGATACTTTCCATACCGCAATGTTAAGTCAATATTTGAACCAGAGCAATTCCTTTCAGCCCTTGAAATATATTGCTTCAGAGTTGGATTGTGCCAATTGCGACTTGGTGTGCTACCAATTAACAACAATCTTCATCGCTACAGTGCTTGCGCGATCCAGAGAAATGTGTATTTTGTGTAAATGCGATAGAGAACGAAGAGCACTTGTTGTTCGCTTGTCCCCTGTATAATGAGAGAGAAACTTCTGAACGACACGTCTCAAAACGCAGTCACGGCTTCACTGGAAAATGTTCTTTCCTGGAAAAGCAAAACAAATATGTTTCGATTGGCCAAGTGTGTTTTCAGTGAGATTAGGAGAAGAAAAGAGTTTACGGGGTCAAACTAGTTTTACGATATAGCATTGTACGGTTTTACGGTGTCTTTTACTTGTCCATGTTTTTGTATTTTATTTTAAGATTAATGTGTATATGTACTGATTTTAAACTTTATTTTAACTTGTATTGGGGCCTCTGGCCAATATGCAATTAAAATTCCAAATTTCAAATTTCTCTCTCTCTCTGACATTTTTCTCTGTCTCTGTCCCTTTCTCTCTCTGTCTCTCTGTGTCTCTGTCTGTCTGTCAGTCTGTCCGTCTGTCTGTCTGTCTGTCAGTCTCTCTTCTCCTTCTGTCTTTCGTTCTTCCCTGTGTGTCTCTCTCCCTCCTCTTTCTCTCTCTCGTTCTGTCTCACACATTCGTTCTGTCTCCCTCTCTGTGTGACTTTCTTTCCTTATCTCTCTCTCTTTCACGCACGCACGCACCACGCACGCACGCACGCACGCACGCCGCCGCGCGCACGCAGCACCACACACACACACACACACACACACACACACACACACACACACACACACACACACACACACACACAAGTGACACAAACAATATCACATGTACTGATATCGAAGTGGGGAAAAAAAGGTGCAATGCCTGCGCGATTTGTCACTACCTCGTTAGTGACAAAACGTGCAGGCATCGCTGCACGTTTTGTCACCTTAGTGACAAAACGTGCCGTAATGACAAAACGTCCCGCAACAAGCCTGACTTTTATTGGGTGTTTTATTTTATTTTCCCAGTTTAGCCTTGTTTGTTTCATCATAATGTAACGATGAAAAAGGTTTGTTCGTTCTAGTTCAATAGACTAGCGATTTCGTGGCCTCCCTGGGTTAGGGTTTGGGGTTGGGCTAGTTGCCGGTTCTTGCCATTCACTGTTTTTTGTCTTGGCTTGCCCTTTTGTTTCTCGAGTTATATCGTTCATTTACGATGTACGAGTGAGGGGGGGTAGTCTCGATGTTTAACGTTCGCCCATTCTTTCTTTGTGTGGGGTAGTTCGTGAGCGTCTGTTGCCCTGCCGTGTTGCCGTCGGCTGAATGGATTGTATCGTGTACACGGATTACGTGTATCCAGCCTTTGTCTCGTTGCTCGCTGACATTTCTTGCCTCCTCTTTTGTTTTCAGAAAGTGTTGTTGTTTTGTTTTTCTCTCTTTTTCTCTTCTTTTCCACCATGCGTTCTTTCTTTTTTATCTCTGACTTATTGGCCATTTCGTACCCGCTTGTTAGCTTGCCTGATTAGGGCAGCCATTTTGCATTTCTCTTTTCGTCTGCATTTGTTTACATCCCGATGCTTTGTCATCGGTAGTCCTGATTAGCGATTTGCTTTATCAGTCTGCAGCCTTTATTTTTCTAGATGGAAGCCGGGTTAGTGAGGGGTTAGTTAGAGTTAGTTAACATTAATGTTAGTTATGGTTAGTTTGGCTTTCTATCTGTTTGTCGGCACAGTTATTTTTGCTCTGTGCTCTTATGGCTGCAACAAATGTAGTCAATGTAGTCGTCCACTCATTTGTTGCAGACATAAGTTGATTTGGTGGTTTTTTTCCACCTTATGTTTGCAGGTAGGCCACCGTTTGCGTTTTTGAGGTGGTTTCAGCTGTTTTGTTTGTTTCATTTGGTGTCAGCTGTTTGCTTGCCTGATTAGGGCAGCCATTTTTCGTTTGCCATCAACGTTTGTGGTTTGGTCTTTCTTTGCTGTAGGCATTTGTGGTCTGTTCTTTCTTCTTCTTTTTTTTCTTCTTTTTTTTTTCTTTTTTTTTTGTCACAGGCATTTGTGTACATTTTCTTTCTTACACGGCCTTTTCTGCTGTAGGCATTCGTGCTAGACTTACTGTCTTTGCCTTCGTTCTTTCTTAATGTCCTCAGCCGGATGCTAAAGAGTATATTAGGGACAAACTGCGATGTCGACCGAATGGTGCCGTGGCTTCGGCGCGGTCTCGTGAGAGTGCCGCTATTTTTCCCTAAGCCCTGTACTATTCTTTGGTGCACAGCCAGCGAGTTTCTGTTTACCTTTCGGCTTTTACTTTTCTCTCGGTTGTTTTCATGTTTGCTTGCCTGCTTTTGTTTTGTTTCTTAGACAAGGCAGGGGTATTTGTTGGTAGTTAAATAGTTGTACCTCCTGTTTTTCCTTTTTTCGTGTTTTCCCAGGGTCCATTTGTTTTTTGTTTGTTTTTTTTCTCTCCCTTCTTCTTCTTCTTTTTCGCATTATTGAGTTTTTCTTGCTGAGGTTTGTGTGTACATTTGCCTCTTTTGTTGATTTCCCTTTCTTTTTCTGGAGGGTTTCTTGTGAAAGGTTTTTTCCCTTTTTTAATTTTAATCTTTGCACTGGGTGCCAAGGTGTCAAAATGTATTCCTGAGTCCTTTGGTTCGGCTGGATATATTCCTTATAGAACTGGCAGGACGGAGGGCTTCATCCGAAGAGACCGTTCCTTCTATCTACCAAGGATCAACCTAGCGAAAGCCGGGCATGCGTGACCCTTTAGTAAAAATTCATGTCTGTGTGGGTGTCCAGAGGGTAACCGACTTGGAACAATTTCCAGTTCGAATCTCCGAGGATGAAAACTTCCTTCGACTGCTATCTTTCGGGAAGGTGTGAAAGGAAAAAAACAATGACACTTTGGTCTGCAGCTCTGCGCATCCCACGGCCGCACATTCGCGTGGCATTTTCGTTGTAGACTGACTGATGGTGAAAAAAGCGCCTCATTCGCCTTCGCCTCAGTGGTCTGTTTGTGACGTCAGAGACCTACGTCACGGATCTCGCGGTATTTCGAGATTAAACAAACAGACGAAATTCGGCCTGATCGGTATGCATTCTTCCTTCGTAAAAATACTTTCTTTCATGGCATTGACATTTTATTAGATTTAAAGGTCATGTTATGCACTAGACTCATAATTGGGTTTGATTTTCAACGTTCCGTTGCAAACGAAAACTGCCTTTCGGGGCCCCTTTTAAAGTTCACAGAAACCATAAGGCTTTAGTAGGAAGGGGCGGGGGAGGGGGGAGGTATGGGGGGGGGGGGGGGCCGGGGGGGGGGGGGGAGTTTAATACCTTCGCTACACTGTCACCACCATAATGACCCTGCATTAAGATGGCAGCGATGAGAACCATTTTAATGTTTCAGTAGGAAGTAATGGACAAAATCACAAACAGTGTCCAACAAACCACAACCTTTCTGAAGAGAAAGGAGAGCCGAAGCGGTATCGAACCGAAGTCCTTCCACTTACCAACCTAACGCCTTACCGCTAGGCCAAACCGGTTCACTGCCATTGCCATTGCAAACACCTGTCGGTAACAGTTAACACTGTCTGTTGCAAGGCTGTAGATCAGGGAAGAAACTGACGTACGGATGGCAGATAGGAAGCAATCAATGCAGCGGTATTCCCAACGAAGGCTAAGTATATATATGCAGTCTCTTAATCATTATTCAGCGTCGCTTGGCAGCCAGAAATAACAAAAGAAGAAGAGGGAGAGAGAGGAGAGAGAAGAGAGAGAGAAGAGAGAGAGAGAGAGAGAGAGAGAGAGAGAGAGAGACAGACAGACAGACAGACAGACGAGACAGACAGACACACAGACACACAGACAACAGACACACAGACAGGCAGGCATGCAGACAGACAGACATGTATAGGTGTATGTAATTACAGCCTACGCCAAAACAAGTTTAGCGCCTGGCCATGAACTGTTTGGTGTGTTGCCATACAATCATTAAAGTTTTGGGGAAACAAGGTCACCGAGGACCGATGCCCCCCTGAAACTGATAACATATAAAATACATTATATATGTAAAAAAAAGGTTTGCTGACAGACAGCTGGCAACCACAAGCACCGCAAAGACCTTCACGCCGTTTCCTCCTCCCTGTGAGGCCTTCACGTTTCCTCCCTGTGAGCCCTTCACGTTTCCTCCCTGTGAGACCTTCACGTTTCCTCCCTGTGAGCCCTTCACGTTTCCTCCCTGTGAGCCCTTCACGTTTCCTCCCTGTGAGACCTTCACGCCGTTTCCTCCCTGTGAGACCTTCACGCCGTTTCCTCCCTGTGAGCCCTTCACGTTTCCTCCCTGTGAGACCTTCACGTTTCCTCCCTGTGAGCCCTTCACGCCGTTTCCTCCCTGTGAGACCTTCACGTTTCCTCCCTGTGAGCCCTTCACGTTTCCTCCCTGTGAGACCTTCACGCCGTTTCCTCCCTGTGAGCCCTTCACGTTTCCTCCCTGTGAGCCCTTCACGTTTCCTCCCTGTGAGACCTTCACGTTTCCTCCCTGTGAGACCTTCACGCCGTTTCCTCCCTGTGAGACCTTCACGGTTTCCTCCCTGTGAAACCTTCACGTTTCCTCCCTGTGAAACCTTCACGTTTCCTCCCTGTGAACCTTCACGCCGTTTCCTCCCTGTGAGACCTTCACGCCGTTTCCTCCCTGTGAGACCTTCACGTTTCCTCCCTGTGAGCCCTTCACGTTTCCTCCCTGTGAGCCACAAGGCTGCAACACGACCTCCCGCCCCACACTCCGTGCAGGTAGCTTGCAGAGACTGGCATTTGCCCACGTCAGTGTGGGATGATGGCGGCGTAACAGACCGACCGCAGCGCCACCTGCTGCTTTGTTTCATTAGTCGGCCGTTTCATGTGATGGCCGCATTTCACGTCCTTGTTGCTGGGCTGTAGTGGGCGCGGCCGGGGGTTGGCTGGGGGGGGGGGGGGGGGGGAGGGAGGAGATGAAGGGGGGGGGGGGGGCGGGCGATGGGAGTACGCACCACCACAGAAAAAAGTACAAAAATAAATACAACAATTGCCGGATGTCGAAGGCCACGTATCGTCATTACCCAGCTGAACGCTGCTGGTCACCCTGTCTAGGCAACTGTACAGTGACAAACACATTCCACAGCGTGACAGCACTGCTGGTCACCCTGTCTAGGCAACTGTACAGTGACAAACACATTCCACAGCGTGACAGCACAGCGGGTCACCCTGTCTAGGCAACTGTACAGTGACAAACACATTCCACAGCGTGACAGCACAGCGGGTCACCCTGTCTAGGCAACTGTACAGTGACAAACACA
>JABMCL010002130.1:1090000-1092500 GCA_018857735.1 Alviniconcha marisindica | reverse complement strand
GGGTTTGACCTTGACCTTTGCCCCAGCAACGTTGCGAGCCGCGACCACGAAGTCACGGAGGCCGTCAGTCAGTGGCCGCGACCACGAAGTCACGGAGCCGTCAGTCAGTGGCCGCGACCACGAAGTCACGGAGGCCGTCAGTCAGTGGCCGCGACCACGAAGTCACGGAGGCCGTCAGTCAGTGGCCGCGACCACGAAGTCACGGAGGCCGTCAGTCAGTGGCCGCGACCACGAAGTCACGGAGGCCGTCAGTCAGTGGCCGCGACCACGAAGTCACGGAGGCCGTCAGTCAGTGGCCGCGACAGTCACGTTAGTCGATAGCCGCGTGTCCCTCTGCGGTGGGCCGGCAGGGATCCCGACACAGGCCGGACAGCGCGGTGCACGTGAGGAAACAGACCGACAGCGAGCTCTTTTCTCTGGCAGCGCCCGCCGCATCGCTTGGGTCACAGTCATAACAACACAATAACAGTCATAATCACACAATAACAGTCATAATAACACAATAACACAATAACATCAAATAACATAATAACACAATAACAGTCATAATAACACAATAACAGTCATAATAACACAATAACAGTCATAATAACACAATAACAGTCATAATAACACAATAGCACAATAACAGTCATAATCACACAATAACAGTCATAATAACACAATAACAGTCATAATAACACAATAACACAATAACAGTCATAATAACACAATAACAGTCATCAATATAATGATTATATCTGCCGCGCCTCGCTTCCCGTGAGTGCAAGACGCTTACACTCAAAATAAATTACACCAAGACTGGTAGGTTGTGATAATCAGTAAAACCATCGCTTACTCACCCAACCCCCCAAAACACACACACACACTCCCCCCTCCCCCTCTCTCTTTCTCTCCCTTTGTAAATAATCTTTTCTATCTGTACACACACACACACACACACACACACACACACACACACACACACACACACACACACACACACAAAAGCACAAGCGCGCGCACGCACACACGCACGCACGCACAGACAGACGGACAGACACAGACACACACACACACACACACACAAGCACAAGCGCGTGCACGCACACGCGCACGCATGCACAGACAGACAGACAGACAGACAGACACACACACACACACACACACACACACACACACACACACATGCATGCATGAAAGTCTAGTGCTCCATCAGTGTGATGTGATGACGGCTTTTCAACAGCGATATTCGCCCTCTCAAGCTGACTGTCACACTACGCTTTTGTCGCATGTGGTTCTAAATGAGTGACTGCATATTTTGACAGCGCGTTTTGAATATCCACCCAAGTGGTGTACGTACAGCCTTGTTTGGTTGTTACATGGCTGGTGCCACATGAAACTGCTGCCGTCTCGAATGGCCGGGATCTTTTAGGTGCTAGTGCGGTAACACGGGGGTGGAACGGATACCACAACATGAGTCAGCACAGAAAGTGGACACTGGAGAAGAAAACTCTCCCGCCGCCCCTGCCGGGACTCGAACCCGCGATCTTTCGATGACGATTCCTGCGCTCTAACCACTGAGCTATCCCCGATCCCGAGAGCGAAGACATTATTTAAAGTCGGACGAAGCGGACGACTGTTTGACGCTGAGACGGGGAGCCGTCTGACCTAACGAAGCCCGCTGAGACGGGGAGCCGTCTGACCTAACGAAGCCCGCTGAGACGGGGAGCGCCGATCCCGAGAGCGAAGACATTATTTAAAGTGGACGAAGCGGACGATGTTTGACGCTGAGACGGGGAGCCGTCTGACCTAACGAAGCCCGCTGAGACGGGGAGCCGTCTGACCTAACGAAGCCCGCTGAGACGGGGAGCCGTCTGACCTAACGAAGCCCGCTGAGACGGGGAGCCGTCTGACCTAACGAAGCCCGCTGAGACGGGGAGCCGTCTGACCTAACGAAGCCCGCTGAGAAAATAAATGCAGAAGCAAAAAATAACGCCGAATAATAATGTGGGTTTCTATAATAACCATAATAATAAATAATAATAATAATAATAGTCGTCATAAGAGGATTTAGAAAGCGCAGAGTTATTGTCCGTAGAGACCACTGCCAGCAAACAGGCTGTGCGCCATCTGGGACACGCAACCCCGGTGGGTCTCGTTTCCTTCAAAGGACTAGGCACTGAGTCCACCACCTGAGACTAAGACGCTTGAGAGAGAGAGAGGGGGATGGAGCAGAAGAAAGAGAGGAGAGAGAAGGCAGAGTAAGCGAGAGAGCACTGCCATGTCGAACAGGCGGGACAATTGGCTGCAGAACAAGAACGACCGTGTCTCGTTTACCGGAAAGGACTAGACTCACGTCCACCCCGCTAACTACAACAACACACACAACACGAACAAGCAGAAGCAGAGACAGAAAGAACGCTGTGCTGCACTGTTCTACGCGCACGCACATCTGCTCCGTCTCAAAAGAACGACGCGTGTATGTTTACCGGAAATAAACAACGTGGACCTGTAAGAC
>JABMCL010002130.1:1062500-1085000 GCA_018857735.1 Alviniconcha marisindica | reverse complement strand
GTCGTACTTACAGTCTTGATGAAGAAAAATAAATCATTCAAGAGGAACCCCCTCCCGCCCCTTCGCCATCTTTCTGTCATTTTCAGCTTTCTGTTCTTCTTTTTATCTTGTGTGTGTGTGTGTGTGGGGGGGGGGGGGGGGGGGGGGAGGTCGAATCTGAAATATGTTTGCTTGTTTTTTGTTTTGTGGTCCTGTTCAGTACACAGAGTTATTTCTCGAAGTCACGCGGCTTTAATGTTTAAGTGAACTGCAGATATGCTGGAGGGCACTTGCATTTGAGTCTTTTGCAATCAGCGGAATGCCTTCCCCGGGCAACCCGCTGTTAACGTTCTTGCTCCATGATAGCCTACGTCATAGCATACAGCAGCGTCAGCGTCGCGTTGACCGCTCTCTCTGTCTGTGTCTGTAGTAATCTTCACCCAGTCTCTCTATGTGTCTGTAGTAATCTTCACCCAGTCTCTCTGTCTGTGTCTGTAGGTAATCTTCACCCAGTCTCTCTCTGTCTGTGTCTGTAGTAATCTTCACCCAGTCTCTGTGTGTGTCTGTGTCTGTAGTAATCTTCACCCAGTTTCTCTCTCTCTGCCTGTAGTAATCTTCACCCAGTCTCTTTCTCTGTGTCTGTAGTAATCTTCACCCAGTCTGTCTCTCTCTGTGTCTGTAGTAATCTTCACCCAGTCTGTCTGTCTGTGTCTGTAGTAATCTTCACCCAGTCTCTCTGTGTCTGTAGTAATCTTCACCCAGTCTCTGTGTGTCTGTGATAATCTTCACCCAGTCTCTCTGTGTGTCTGTAGTAATCTTCACCCAGTCTCTCTGTGTGTCTGTGTCTGTAGTAATCTTCACCCAGTCTCTGTGTGTGTCTGTGTCTGTAGTAATCTTCACCCAGTCTCTCTGTGTCTGTGTCTGTAGTAATCTCTCTCTCTCTCTCCCTCCCTCCCTCTCTCTCTCTGCCTCCCCTCCTCTCTCTCTCTCTCTCTGTAATAATGTTCAACCAGTCTTTGTCTGTCTGTCTGTCTGTAATAATGTTCAACCAGTCTGTCTGTCTGTCTGCCTGCCTGCCTGCCTGTCTGCCTGCCTGTCTGTCTCTCTGTCTGTCTGTCTGTCTGTCTGTCTGTCTGTCTCTCACTCTCTCTCTCTCCCCTCGTTGTTATGGATTATTGACTGCAACAATAAACCATCCAGATCTCTTTCTCTTTTCCCACTGCTACCCGCCGTGTCGGATGTACCGGTGGTACGGGACAAACGGGTGGATGATTTATTCATGAATTTCAGTCGGTAAAATCAGCCCGACAAAGGAAATAAACATCCGTTCAGTGGGATACTGCTTTGGCCCGCGGAGCGGCGCCGACAGTGGATCGCTGGTTCAGTGGTGATATCTGTCTATCTATCTATCTATCTATCTATCTATCTACAGACACATGCTATTAAATTATAGCTGGCACTTTTCAGATGAAAGTTTTCAAGATGTACCTTTCGTGGAGTTAATGCTATTTTGTGTTTAATACTTTTGAAGACCAGTCTGTTTAATATTTACTACTGCTGGAAAATTATTTACTAGTCACAGTTATTGTCCGTTTGCGCTTGCTGTGTTTCAGCGTGGGTGTAGTTTACAGCGAGCCGAGATGTATTTGTAAGTGAGAGGTTCGCGCTTTAAAACTATTTCATTATTATGATCATGTTACTCACATGCCGGGTGAGAGTGATCAGCTCTGTCGTGCTGTGTCGTGTGACGTTTTTGGAGCGCTAGTTAACTCCCTTGTCTGTTACTTTTGACCCAATCATAAGCGAAGCTTTGGCCGACAGTTCTGGACGCGGCAGTCAACACAAACACAACAAGGCCCTACTGTTGCATTCCCTGTGTCTGCTGTGTATGACTCGAGTTTTGAGATCATCCTCATCATCACCATCACCACCATCATAAAAAAATGTTAAAATAAAAACAAAACAAAAAAACATTAATGAGATATATTCGTTAAGCGCCAACCTCTGCCATAAAACCAGAGCTGGGCGCGCTGCACGGAAATCCCATTTTAAAGAGCCACGTTGAGACAGCATCAGCGGAAAAACGTTAGCCTGTTAATAGTGTTATTATTACAACATGTTGGCCTCCACCAGAGGATGTTGGCCTCTTCATTCAGTCTTGGCGTCTTAGCGTCTTTGTCCAGAAACCTGGGGATAAAGCAAAGTGCTGGCCGTGGTCAGAGTTTCTGTCAGGATCTCTTTCAGCTGTTGTCTCACTTGGTGACACGACCAGCTCCAATAGTAAAAGCCCCGAAGTGACAGTGCAGTTGCCGGTGTGTCGGGAAACACGGCACTTGTATGTTTGAAACACGGCACTTGTATGTTTGAAACACGTCACTTGTATGTTTGAAATACGGCACTTGTATGTTTGAAACACGTCACTTGTATGTTTGAAACACGTCACATGTATGTTTGAAACACGGCACTTGTATGTTTGAAACACGTCACTTGTATGTTTGAAACACGGCACTTGTATGTTTGAAACACGTCATTTGTATGTTTGACAATATGGACGGGTGTAGGGAAACGGCTGCGCACGCTACCTTCTCACACAACATTGGGTGAACCGGAGGGGTTTGTCTGAGGAACGCATGATAACAAAGAAACAAGCAAGCTGTACTGGTATATTGAACCATGGTAAAATGCCAGCTGTACTAGTATATTGAACCATGGTAACAAGCCAGCTATACTAGTATACTGAACCATGGTAAAAAGCCAGCTATACTAGTATACTGAACCATGGTAACAAGCAAGCTATACTAGTATACTGAACCATGGTAACAACCAAGCTATACTAGTATACTGAACCATGGTAACAAGCCAGCTGTGCTAGTATACTGAACCATGGTAAAAAGCCAGCTGTACTAGTATACTGAACCATGGTAACAAGCAAGCTATACTAGTATACTGAACCATGGTAAAAAGCCAGCTGTACTAGTATACTGAACCATGGTAAAAAGCCAGCTGTACTAGTATACTGAACCATGGTAACAAGCAAGCTATTCTAGTGTATTAAACCATGGTAACAAGCAAGCTATACTAGTATACTGAACCATGGTAACAAGCAAGCTATTCTAGTATATTGAACAAAGAAACAAGCTAGCTATACTAGTATATTGAACAAAGAAACAAGCTAGCTATACTAGTATATTGAACAAAGAAATATACAAGCGATACTAGTATATGGAACAAAGAAACAAACAAGCTATACTAGTATTTTGAACAAAGAAACAAGCAAGCGATACTAGTATATTGAACAAAGAAACAAGCAAGCTATACTAGTATATTGAACAAAGAAACCAAGCTATACTAGTATATTGAAGAAAGAAACAAGCAAGCTATACTAGTATATTGAACAAAGAAATATGCAAGCGATACTAGTATATTGAACAAAGAAACAAACAAGCTATACTAGTATATTGAAGAAAGAAACAAGCAAGCGATACTAGTATATTGAACAAAGAAATAAGCAAGCGATAGTGGTATATTGAACAAAGAAACAAGCTAGCTATACTAGTATACTGAACAAAGAAACAAGCAAGCTATACTAGTATACTGAACAAAGAAACAAGCAAGCTATACTAGTATATTGAGCAAAGAAATATACAAGCGATACTAGTATATTGAACAAAGAAACAAACAAGCTATACTAGTATATTGAACAAAGAAACAAGCCAGCTTTACTAGTATATTGAACAAAGAAACAAGCAAGCTATACTAGTATATTGAACAAAGAAATAGACAAGCTACACTAGTATACTGAAGGAAGAAACAGGCAAGCTATACTAGTATATTGAACAAAGAAATAGACAAGCTACACTAGTATAGTGAAGGAAGAAAGAGGCAAGCTAGACTGGTTATTGAACTGAACTGTATCCATTCTGAGGTGAGTCTGAGTACCGAGAGTCTGAAGTGAGTGTTCCTTTTATAAATGATTTTTGTTTGGTAAAACCGTAGCTGTTTTCCCGTACGACCAACGGACAACTAGAATTTGTTTTTAACTTACAAACAAACAAAAACTACAACGCTTGTCACCTGAGAATAATCGACAAGTACACTGTGTGTGTGTGTGTGTGTGTGTGTGTGTGTGTGTGTGTGTGTGTGTGTGTGTGTGTGTGTGTGTGTGTGTGTTGTGTGTGTGTGTGTGTGTGTGTGTGTGTGTGTGTGTGTGTGTGTGTGTCTCAGTGTTTATGTCATTGTGCAGATGTGTTAACGTGTGTGTGTGTGTGTGTGTGTGTGTGTGTGTGTGTGCTAATACAGCTGATAAACTGGCACTGGTCTATTTATGGATGATTTGTTTTTCTTGTCTGGGGGAAGCTGAATTAAAGCAGTGGCATGATGTAACTGTTTCAGCGTGAGAACAACGTAGTCCTTGTCTTCCACTGAAACTCTTTGCAAGCAGCGCTTTTCAAAGAAACCTGTCGCCTGTGTAGATGGAGAAGCTATATTAATTCAAGGACTCGTGCTTATCACTTGCTGACCGCGTCAGGGCGTATTCGGAACCCCTAAAAGGTACAGTTTCCGGCAGCACGTGAGGCACGTGAACATCGTTCTCCTTTCGAAAACCTTTTTCTCACTCCCATTGCCCTGAGATACGAATCTGTGTGTGTGTGTGTGTGTGTGTGTGTGTGTGTGTGTGTGTGTGTGTGTGTGTGCATTGAATCTTTGTTGAAAGTTCCACACATCGGCACCAAATGCACTCAATTTCCACACTAGGCACCAATTTTAGTAAATTTCCACCCTGCGGTGCCAGTTGCAGTAAATTTCCACCCCACTGTTCCACCCTACGGCCCCAGTTGCAGTAAATTTCCACCCCACTGTTCCACCCTACGGCCCCAGTTGTAGTAAATTTCCACCCCACTGTTCCACCCTACGGCCCCAGTTGTAGTAAATTTCCACCCCACTGTTCCACCCTACGGCCCCAGTTGTAGTAAATTTTCACCCTGCGGCGCCATTTACAATGATTTCCACCATCGTGTTCACGCATTCCGTATCCGAATTCCGAATATTAACTGAAAAAAATGAAAACCAAACCAAACCGCAAATCATTTAAGACTATGGACAGTGTCAGTGTACTCAGGTTGAAGAAATAGGCTTATAGGCTTTGAATGTTGAAAATAGTCCTGATTTGAAGAGGAGACCACACGTTTTAAATTGAAATGAAACCATTTCCCCACTCTATTACACTAAGCCTAATACCGATGATGGAACAACTTGTATGAATAACGTTCTCTCGCTGCATGCTGACAGACAGAACGAAGACTGTGTCATGAGGGATGTAACTTACTGATGTTGGCGACAGTTGTCCTTCGCCACTCACATTTCGTGCCAGATGCCTGCTTCATTTTGCTCTCTCTCTCTCTCTCTCTTGGTTTTTTGAACTGAGGTGATTAGCTCGCTAAATACGGACCGTTGGCGGGCTCTACTGATGCGGAACATTCTTTACCTGCACGGCAGCTAGGGGGTGGACTTCAATGCCTTTGATCAGCTAAATGAAAAGAGGCCGCCAGCAGATTATCGATAACGCAAGTACGATTGGCTTTCACCTACTACCGCTTTTGCACTGTGCCTTGGTTTTCTGGCGGCTACTTCATTCGGTTCCAGAAAACGGGTTTCTAGAGCTGTGACTGAAGTTAGCCTGAGGCGGGTCACAATAGGTTTCAGTTGGCACTGTTGGCCTCATTCTGGCGGAACGTCTGCCTGTTTCATTTCGGCCTTCAGAGTGGAGTGTCGCCTTAATGGTGCCACTGTTCAGCTATGGCAACCACGTTTCAATCACGCACGCACACATACGCACACACACACACACACACACACACACACACACACACACACACACACACACACACGCGCGCGCACACACACACACCACACACACACACACACACACACACACACACACACACACACACACACACATCCCAATCATCCTCAAACATGAATAATTATTGGTGTGCGACGTGAACAGTCACTGGACTTTTCAGTAATGATTGGCTGACCCATTTTTCCCGTTGATACAAGACGCTGTTAACTGAGAGCTGAATCTCCAGAATCAGTCAAAGGGCGAAATAAGGCCTTTGTCAGCTAAACAAACAAAAGGCAACACTTAGAAAACTGAGAGGCGTGGTGGAACGCATACAGTCTTTCCTGAACGCGTAGATAGATAACGTACAGAACTGAAGGGGAGTGGGGGGGGTGGGGGGGGTTGTGGGGGAGAAGCGGCGGTGGACAAGTCAGTGAGGGGGTGGCTACAGCGTGTGTAGATGTGTCCGTTGGCCTCTGACTGGGTCAGGTCCAGTCCCTGTGTCAGTTAGCAAATAGCTCATGTCCCTCCCACGCCCCACCCCCTCCCCACCCCGCCACTTCCAGCCGCCCCACGCCCTCCCCACCCCGCCACTTCCAGCCGTCCCACCCCCTCCCCACCCCGCCACTTCCAGCCGCACCACCACCACCACCACCATCGCCGCCAGTTAGTCAGCTGCTCAGTTTGCTAGTCAGGTAGCTGTTAGCAAAGCTTTTCAGGTTGGGCTTGGACAGGCTGTTTCTGATTCCGTTAGGCAGCGTGGTTACAGTCGTCCAAATCTTGTCCGTTAGGCAGTTTGGTTACAGTCGTCTAAATCCTGTCCGTTAGTCGGTTACGGTCGTCCAAATCCGCCAGACACTGGCAGACGTGTCCGTTAGACAGTTTGGTTACAGTCGTCCAAATCCTGTCCGTTAGGCAGTTTGGTTACAGTCGTCCAAATCCTGTCCGTTAGGCAGTTTGGTTACAGTCGTCCAAATCCTGTCCGTTAGGCAGTTTGGTTACACTCGTCCAAATCCTGTCCGTTAGGCAGTTTGGTTACACTCGTCCAAATCCGCGAGACACTGGCCGACGTGTCCGCTATACACCTCCTCTGATCAGACACAACTCGGCCCGCCACCGGCAACCAGGGGCCGGAAACAGAGAGAGGGGGAAGGGGATGTGTGTGTGTGTGTGTGTGTGTGTGTGTGTGTGTGTGGGAGGGGGGGGGAGTGGCGTACGTGCGTGCGTGTCAATGTGGGGTGGAGATTCTTTAACGGGCAAAAAGCTGTTTTTGTGGGAGGCATTGATCGGTTGATTGGAGGAGGCGCGGCCCCGAGGAAGGAGAAAGCGGAGACTGCCTGTTGCGCCACTCCTGTCGTCTAGGGCACAAGTCACTGTGCCGCCCTATTGAGCAGGGCACGTGAAACGCACGCATACTGGCTGACCTTGGTGGCGCTCGGTCTTCTTTTTCCCCCTGTCGATGCTGGAAGTCTCCGGAATATTTCTGCCCTTTTCCCGGCTCAAAACACAAAAGGTTAAAAAGAATGCTTATACTATGAACAGATTTCTCACCCGTATTTCTCTGTTCTTGATCAGCGAGCAGATCATTTTTTCTTCATCTTTAAAACCCGACAGTGACATACCAGCGTCTTACTTCCAAGTGCTCCCAGCATCACAACTCAGAAACTGGCAGCAGTGGAGAGCTACAGCAGTTTCGCCGTGTGAACATTAAAGAGTTCGTCCGATTGATTAAGACGGCATGTAAACTGCACTGAAAGAAACAGAACATACTTGAATATCTTTGTTTAGAAACGTTCCATCCATAGTTTCACAACACTGGCAGGTTTCAGAGTTCTCTCTGTCTCTGTCTGCCTGTCTCTGCCTGTCTCTGTCTCTGTATGTCTGTCTGTGTCTCCCCCTCCCCCAGCCTTATTACCGATTGAACAGCATGGCGTCCATGTCGCTTACAGAGACATGTTTTTATGTTGGTTCCATTTTCTTTGCTGTTTTGGTGAAAGACTGGATTTTCCTGGTTCCTCTTTGTCGGCCACTGATCATTGTTTACCAGTTGGAGCTGGACTGACATTTGTACCGATGCTCGAGAAGCATTTAAGTAAACATGGTGCTTAACGTAAGTAAACATGGTGCTTAACGTCCACAGAAACCATAAGGCTTATTAGGGACGGGGAGAAGGGTGGAGGGGGTATGGAGGTGGTAAGTAAGTAAACATGGTGCTTCACGTCCACAGAAATCATAAGGCTTAGTAGGGACGGGCAAAATTGAAGAAAAAGAGGCTGATACTGATTAATTCGTCTCTGCGCTCGTCAGTCACGCGCAGCATCAGATGCCTGCGGCCCGCTGTTCAGTGACAGATGCGTCACTGAGGCCTGGGTGATGAGCGTCAAGGGTCAGTCACTGAAAGCAAAGATCCCAATGGATAGTCCTTTGTTGAGACTATACATTAAGCGTGGGAAGAAAGTCAAGGAAGCGAAGATGCGAAATGCCGGAGAAGGTCCAGGTTTAGGGAATGCTGGCTTGTCACCCGGTGGCGTGGTCATGGTTACCTAACACCCTTCGGCACCAGTCTGTCGGGTGCCAGGTGACAGGTGTCTGAGCTAGGGACTCCAGCTGTCTCCACCCCCCCCCCCCCCCCCCCCCTCCCGCCAACCCCGACTCTCCCTTAACCAACGATTCTCCCCCCCACCCCACCCCTCCCGTTTTTCTCCGTTACAACCGACGTCTGATCCGAGCTGAGACTGTAATTACTATAACTGAATGTCTCGTGTTTCCCAGTTTGACTG
This sequence comes from Alviniconcha marisindica, assembly GCA_018857735.1. Classification (NCBI taxonomy): domain Eukaryota; kingdom Metazoa; phylum Mollusca; class Gastropoda; family Provannidae; genus Alviniconcha; species Alviniconcha marisindica. The sequence goes on along the minus strand of JABMCL010002130.1, from coordinate 1,076,399 downwards.
AAACCCACCTAAATCGCCTTTCGCTTTTCCTTAACTGGTGACTTGCAGGTATGGGTTCAAGTCAGATTTCTGTAAGGAGATTTGGAGGTGTCTACTGCTTTCATTTTGCATTTTGTGCTGCGGCAAACCTACGCCTTTTTGTTGCCTGCTGAGACGCACGTACGTGCAGCATATATGCATGTGCGTTCATGCCTAAGCGTCTGCCTCTGTGTGTGTGTGTGTGTGTGTGTGTGTGTGTGTGTGTGTGTGTGCCTTGTGTGTGTGTGTGTGTGTGTGTGTGTGTGTGTGTTGTGTGTGTGTGTGTGTGTGTGTGGTGTGTGTGAGAGAGAGAGAGAGAGAGAGAGAGAGAGAGAGAGAGAGAGAGAGAGAGAGAGAGAGTGTGTCTATGGTGTGTGTGTGGAGGGGGGGGGGGGGGCGTTAAGAATGACCGTTTGTTCATATTCATGTGCTGAAGATATGGCGCATAGCGTTCGCTTCTAAACAGTAAATAACGTGTAACCAGACGGATGTGTCTCATGAAGGGACTACGGCATACCGCGTTCCCTTTCTGTTGGAAGGTCCAGTGTCCACGCTGCGGCCGGCGACTGGGAAACTCCCCGCATAGGGCCCACGTCAAGACGGGGACCAGCATCCAAACAACAACATCAGCAACAACAGCAGCAGCAACAGTAACAGCCAGACACTCGTGGATGGTGCACGGGTCGGGGTGCGGGCCGTGGGAACGGAGCAGGGCATAAGCCCCAGTGACACCGCTACGTGACAGTCATCCTCTGTGACACCGCTACGTGACAGTCATCCTCTGTGACACCGCTACGTGACAGTCATCCTCTGTGACACCGCTACGTGACAGTCATCCTCTGTGACACCGCTACGTGACAGTCATCCTATGGTCACTCTGCCCCAGTGACACCACTACGTGACAGTTATCCTCTGGTCACTCTGCCGCAGTGACACCACTACGTGACAGTCATCCTCTGTGACACCGCTACGTGACAGTCATCCTCTGTGACACCGCTCCGTGACAGTCATCCTCTGTGACACCGCTCCGTGACAGTCATCCTCTGGTCACTCTGCCCCAGTGACATCGCTACCTCACAGTCATCCTCTGTGACACCGCTCCGTGACAGTCATCCTCTGGTCACTCTGCCGCAGTGACACCACTACGTGACAGTCATCCTCTGGTCACCTGCACTCTGCCTCATGTTCCACCCGCCTCCCTCCGCCACCAGCCACGGGTGGCCCACCCGATTAGCCGCTCTGCAGCTGCTGTGCCACGATGCCGGACATACCCGCCTGTCTGTGCTACCCAGGGTGAGATCAGGGTATTTACTCCCCGTGACGTCACTCGTGGCTCTTTTACTTCCCCTCGCTGTAGGGCGCGTGTGTGGCCGAGGGGGAATGAGGTTGGTCCAAATCCTCGACCGCAAAGATTAGAGAAGCCTTTGGGAGGGAAGGTCACCCAGACGCGTCTGTTGATGTATGGGAGGCGTTGAGAAGCTCTGTGTGCAGCGTATCGATTCAGTACCTTGAGGCAAGGTGTGCAATGGATTGATTCTACGTTCCGTACGGAGATACGGTTTCAGGTTTGTAGAGAAATCGGCTTTAACCCCCCCCCCCCCCCCCCCCAGCACCAGCCGTTTCTGGACCTTGACCAGCTGATTGGCATTGTTTTGACTTGCCGGCAAAGCTAACCAACTGTTTGGCATTGTCAGTGTAACCTGCCGACAGATCTGTCAGCTGAGAATTGTTGTGCAAGCGTAATCAGTTACGTTGTCTGCCTCACGGCTGAAAGCGCCGCCTGATTGAAACTATACGCGATTCAGAAATTCTTTGAATTCGATATTTGTAGAAAGGGGATGAAATGTGTTTCTGCTCTTGCTAGAAAAAAGAGAGAAAGAGAGGCTGATATTCACCCGAAAGATAACTGAGCGAATCGTGATGTTGGGGTGAACTGGGCTTACTAATGTACAAAATGCTTCCGAAAAATAATCTGCATAAAAAATGCATTTACGGACAGTGGTCATGCCAGTGGGCCGTAGAGGACAAAGTGGACATTGTGTCTGTGAACAGTGAATAGAGGACAAAGTGGACATTGTGTCTGTGAACAGTGAATAGAGGACAAAGTGGACATTGTGTCTGAACAGTGAATAGAGGAGAAAGTGGACGTCGTGCCTGTGAACAGTGAATAGAGGAGAAAGTAGACGTTGTGCCTGTGAACAGGGAATAGAGGACAAAGTGGACATTGTGCCTGTGAACAGTGAATAGAGGACAAAGTGGACATTGTGTCTGAACAGTGAATAGAGGAGAAAGTGGACATTGTGCCTGTGAACAGTGAATAGAGGACAAATTGGACATTGTGCCTGTGAACAGTGAATAGAGGACAAATTGGACATTGTGTCTGTGAACAGTAAAAAGAGGACAAAGTGGACATTGTGCCTGTGAACAGTGAATAGAGGACAAATTGGACATTGTGTCTGTGAACAGTAAAAAGAGGACAAAGTGGACATTGTGCGTGTGAACAGTGAATAGAGGAGAAAGTGGACGTTGTGCCTGTGGACAGTGAATAGAGGAGAAAGTGGACGTTGTGCCTGTGGACAGTGAATAGAGGAGAAAGTGGACGTTGTGCCTGTGGACAGTGAATAGAGGACAAAGTGGACGTTGTGCCTGTGGACAGTGAATAATTAGGCGAAAGTCCAGGTTGGAGACAGTGCCGAGCATGCCGGTACCGTCTGTCTGTCCATTTCGCCCCTTTGACTGTCCAGTGCGGGACGGTGGACATTTAGCATGCAGAGCTAGTGCCTTAGCAGATTCAACGGGTCTGCAGACCTCAGGTCAAATCACGTGATTTCCATATATATTTCCAGCGCCATTCGCGCACCGTTACGCAGGAACATCCAGCCCATTGCTTACTCTTACTCGGTGTTCCGATCTTTCCTAACAGTGCTGCACGTGCCACTATAACAACAGCCGGAGCACACCTTGCCGGAGCTCACCTTGCCGGAGCTCACCTTGCCGGAGCTCACCTTGCCGGAGCTCACCTGGCCGGAGCTCACCTTGCCGGAGCTCACCTTGCCGGAGCTCACCTTGCCGGAGCTCACCTGGCCGGAGCTCACCTGGCCGGAGCTCACCTTGCCGGAGCCACCTTGCCGGAGCTCACCTTGCCGGAGCACACCTTGCCGGAGCACACCTTGCCGGAGCTCACCTTGCCGGAGCTCACCTGCCGGAGCACACCTTGCCGGAGCACACCTTGCCGGAGCTCACCTTGCCGGAGCACACCTTGCCGGAGCACACCTTGCTCACCTTGCCGGAGCACACCTTGCCGGAGCACACCTTGCCGGAGCTCACCTTGCCGGCGGTGTCCCGAAGACTCCTGGCGGCGCACCATGCAGTTGGTGAGCACCTGGTGCAGTGCCTGTCGCCGCTGTCTGCGGGTTTTTCTCGCCCTGGGCCTGGGTTTCCTTCTGTTGACCTCTCCGCGCCAGTGTCTGGCCAACACGGAGGAATGTGAGTACCAGTTTAACGTTCCTGTTGTTCCCCGTTCCGTTTTAACGTTAGTGTTGTTGTTCCCATTCCGTTTTAACGTTAGTGTTGTTGTTCCCATTCCGTTTTAACGTTAGTGTTGTTGTTCCCATTCCGTTTCAACGTTAGTGTTGTTGTTCCCATTCCGTTTTAACGTTAGTGTTGTTGTTCCCCGTTCCGTTTTAACGTTAGTGTTGTTCCCATACCGTTTTCGGTTGGGGCAGGGGCGGACGGGGTGGGGGTCTGTGACGGAGTGTTTGTCTCCTTGTCAGTCTGTCCGTCTGACTGTATTTTCACCCGTTTATCGCAGTTTGGCCGCATCCACCCCATTCGTGTTCGTCCGTCTGTCTGTCCATTCGCCCGTTTGATTGTCCGTCCGTCCGTCCATCTCACTGTCCGTCCACCTCTTGGATTGCAATTCTCTTCCATCTGGCTGCCCACTCTCTTCTCACTAGACTACAGAAAGTTCAGAACTCTGCAGCGAAACTGGTTTTCAAAGCACGCAGCCGTGATCATGTGCGATTTCCTCCTCAAGCTCATCATTGGTTACCTGTCCAAGCCAGAATAGACTACAAACTGTGAACTGTCGGTCACAGCTTCTCCTCTGACTCATCTCCTGCCTTGACCTCTGACCTTCTCACCGCGTGCCCTCCTTCCAGGCAGCTTCGTTCTTCTGCAGACAGACGGAAACTTCGTGTCCCCCATGTTGCAACGAAAACCTTTGGCCAACGCTTTTTTCCCTAATTAAATGTGCTCCGAAGAAACGGAATTCGCTCTTTTTTAGACATCCGTCACATTCAGTCCTCCCATGCCTTCAAAACTGCGTGAAAAACTCCTCTACAAACAACAGCACTCCTCGTTATATCCCTTCTGTGCGTCAGTGTGTGTGTGTGTGTGTGTGTGTGTGTGTGTGTGTGTGTGTGTGTGTGTGTGTGTGTGTGGTGTGTGTGTGAGCTGAGGAACCTGTACAACATTATGACTATATAGTACTTATTGTTGAGGTTCTAATGTATACGAGGTTTTGATGTGTACATTTTGTTGATGTCGTAAAGCGCGGCGTGCTCACCCCTGCTGGTGGCATACGGCGCTGTAGAAATGGCCGCTATTATCATTATCATCATTATTATCATTATTATCGTCTGCCCGTGTAACTCTCCGTCAGCACCTTTGACTGTCTGTCCGTCTGTCTGTCTGTCCGCCAGTTGCATTGTCTGTCCGTCCAAATTATTTTCCGTCTACTTTTTTGAATTTCCTCCTCTGTGTGTCTGTCTGCGCCTTTGATTAAATGGACTGTCCGTCTAATTGTTCGTCCGTCCCCTTGAATTGTCTGTTGGACAGTGTGATTGTCTGTCCGTCCACCTCTATAACTGTCCGTCTGCACATTTTATTGGCTATCCATCTAATAGTCCGTCCGTCCCTTTGGTTGTCTGTTTATCTGACTGTCCGTCTGCTGCTTTGATTAGCCTTCCTATTGACTGCACGTCCGCCTTCGGATTTCGGGCCGGCCATATTTCTGTTGGCTGTCTCGCCAGCTGGAATCTCTTCGCGCCTTGGGCAAGTTAAGGCCGTAATTTTTTATGCAAGAATCAATCGTGTGTCCTTCACTGCCAACACTTTGCGGAATGCCAGTTTTAGACTGGTTTTAAATTTGGCTCGTTTTACTTTCCCCCTTTTGTCTCTGGTGATTAACTGCTGCTGTTCCTGGCTGTGCCCAGGTCTGGAGAAGGCCAGAAAGTGGTGCTACTGGATTCCTTCGTCCTTCTACCATTGTGCTTAATTACCTCTTTTCGTCCGCGGCCACTGTGCCCTTTTATGATGATTAAATTGGAAGCTAACACCGGGTCGTTTTGCGTACTCGGCATCTTCCGGTGAAGACCTGATCGTCGGAGTGTTGCGGAAATGGTCCGTCGCTGTCAACACTCGGGGAAATGTCCAGCGTGAAAATGTCGTAACACTTCGTCTGTCCTACTCCGTGCTTTTAAGTGTGCGGCTGTCCGTCTGTTTGTCCGGCTTTTTCGCTCGCAGACCTCGGAGATTATATCTCCGAGTGAATGGCAGCAGGTGCTCAGTTTGATTCTGTCTGTCTGTCTGTCTGTCTGTCTGTTGGACCGTCCGGCGTTCTGAGCGCTCTCTGCGTCGGCCTGCTGTCGGTCTTAGCGGTTCACACACACACACACTCACACACACACACACACACACACACACACACACACACACACACACACTCACACACACACACACACACACACACACACACACACACACACACACACACCACACACACACACACACACACACACACACACACACACACACACACACACACACACACACACACACACACACACACACACACACACACAAAACACACACACACACACACACACTCACACACACACACACACACACACACACACACACACACACACACACACACACACACACACACACACACACACACACACACACACACACACATCCACACACACACACACACACACACACACACACACACACACACACACACACACACACACACACACGCCCGCACGCAAGCACAGCAAGCAGAAGGAGAGGCAACAGGTAGAATGATGTTCCGTGTGGTATTTGGGCCCGCGGAAAGCTTCCTTGGTCTGTAGCTACGCCCACACACGGTGCCAGCGGCCAGTCTGCCGGTCCGAGCAAGGGGCACAGCCCCCAACTTAGCTGAAGGCAAAAACACACTTGGTTACTACATTTTATTTGTGTTTGGGAGGGAGGGAGACAGAGAGGGCGGGGTGGGGGGGGGGGGGGGTTGAATGCTGGCTGTTGTAAGTAAGTAAACATGGTGCTTAACGTCCACAGAAACCATAGGCTTATCAGGGACGGGGAGAAAGGGGGAAGGGGGTATGGAGGTGGGGGGAGAGGGAGATTATATACCTATCGCTACACTGTCACCACCAGAATGATTCCTGCATTAAGATGGGCAGCGATGAGAGCCATTTTAATATTTCAGTACGGGAAGTGATGGACAAAGTCACAAGACAGTGTCCACAAACCACAACCTTTTTGAAGAAAAAGGAGAGCCGAAAAGGTATCGAACCGAGGTGCTTCCGCTTACCAACCTAACGCCTTACCGCTAGGCCAAACCGGCTCACTAATTGCTTGCTGTTGTTGGTACGCTGTGCCTTATAAAGGGGGTCTGTCGGCCCACGTGTGGTGCAGGGTACAGGAGTTGTGTGAAAGTGCAGGTGGCCGTCCTGGGCTCCCCGACCCTAACTGTCCGTACGGTGTGTGTGGGCGTGAAGCAGCAGTGAAGTGGACCCCTGTGGTGTCGATGTGAGTCCGAGCTACGTGTCCGTCTTGCCCACCTCCCTGTGTTCTCTGTCCGTCTTGCCCACCTCCCTGTGTTCTCTGTCCGTCTTGCCCACCTCCCTGTGTTCTCTGTCCGTCTTGCCCACCCTGTGTTTTCTGTCCGTCTTGCCAACCCTGTGTTTTCTGTCCGCTGTCCGCACACACACACAGACAGCGCCAGGGGGCAGGTCGCAATTCATATCACATCCACAGCTTGGTTAGTTAGTTAGTAGTTATAATAACTGGATGTTGGTTATAGTAAAGGATGCTAGTTATATTAATTGGATGTTGGTTATAGTAAAGGATTGTAGTTATATTAATTGGATGTTGGTTATAGTAAAGGATTGTAGTTATATTAATTGGATGTTGGTTATAGTAAAGGATTGTAGCTATATTAACTGGATGCTGGTTATAGTAAAGGATTGTAGTTATATTAACTGGATGTTAGTTAAGTAAGGGATGTTAGTTATAGTAACTGGATGTTAGTTATAAGGACTGAAAGATGTTTATTCTTTGCTTGTAGGGTGCAAAAGATTGTAAACAGTAAAGATCAGAATCTACAGTGCGGTAAATGTTTGCAGCAGGCATGGCAATACAGAAAGAAAGACAATTAACGTACATATACCTAAATGGTAATTAAAAAAAATAAATGTGTTTACGCGAGTAGAACATTATTTGAATAATAACAATCTTTGGAAGTCGTCCATATACTTTGTGATTTTCGATTCTATAATAAATTTTGCCAAAACTGAAATAGCTTCCTATAATTATGCAGGCCATTCGAAAACAAAACGATATTCGCCTCCAATATCATACAAATTACACTTTATACATATATCATTCTGTTTTCTCTTGGTATATTTCGTTGTCGGACTCATGGAACTCTATGATTACTACAGCACAGTTTTTTTTTAGGGCCGAGACATAGACATCAGTGAAAAGTGAAAGGAATTTTGTCCTCTGTCAGTTGTTTTGATGCGTGTGTGCACCAGCCTGTGGCGGAAACCAGACCATGATGTTGGTGACCGCACTCCCTATTGCCTGTACTCCGTCCGCTCGCTCGCTAAGTCTCTATCCCTGAACGGTCTGTTTCCAAAACTGTCCACGGAGCATTAACTGTGTGCCGTACACCGGCTGTGGCTGTCCTGTTCCATACGTTGTGTGTTAAACCTTTGGTTCCACGGAGCATTAACTGTGTGCCGTACACCGGCTGTGGCTGTCCTGTTCCATACGTTGTGTCAAACCTTTCCCTGGTGCTAGATATTTCTTACATAGTTCGCGATGACAAATGAAACAGAGGTGTTCAGACCCATTACTTTCGTTTGTCGGCTTTTTTGTCGCGGAAACGTCACAAACAGACAGATAAGTTTCTCGGCGGATAAAACAGTCACAGTGCCGCTAACCACTGGGTCTTTGCGTCGGCATCGTGTGGCATTTTGTGGAGTCGTTAAGAGGGGGAAGGGAGGGGGGGTCACATAAACATCCCTTCCTAAGCAGTAGCTTATGTTCGAAGCAGTGTTCTCCAATAACGTTGTTTATAGGTTCTTTTTTTCCTGATTCAGTCAAGGCATCTGTAGCACTTGTGTGGTTTGTGGCAGCTGGAAATGTTAATAATCGTAAAGCTCCTGTGAGAAAGCGCGCATACATTACAATGGTAAGTTAATATTTTTGTTTGTTTGTTTCCTTTTTAAGAACGATTATTTTAATGAGACAATGCAAAGCACGCGCATATTTCATATTTTCTCAAACAGCAGGCAGTTAAACTACAAACAAACGACGAAAGAAATAAAATAATTTTAGCCTTCGGTTCATTCAGATCAGGGTGGTGACCAGAAACTTTCACTGCTGGCTGAGGACCTCTCACTTCCGGACCCTGCAATGCCTTGTGGGGATGAACAGCAGGACTACTGCCTCCATTAATTTAATCATCATTTTATTTTCCTTCATAGAATAACGAAGTGATAATATACCGTTCGGTTTCCTCGCTTCATGTGCCTGTGCCCAGCGTCGGCCGACTGGCGTGTACTGGGAATGCTGGTTCCAGAAGACGAGTGGATCAAGCGACCTTGAAACCCTTGCTGCAAGGTCAGCTTGTGCAGGTACCTAGAGCCGTTTTTCTGTCGTCGCGGTTCCGCGAACAAGAATTCCTTTATTATTAATATTATTATTATTATTATTCAGTTTTATATAGCGCCATTCTCTGATCTTGAGTTGACTCACTGCGCACATGTCGCATGTGATCCTGAATGAGTGACTGTATCATTTTATAGCGCGCTTTTTACTATCCACCGAAATGGCGTACTCACAGCGCTCTGTTTACTGCATGGCGGGCGCCACGTGAAACTGCTGCAGTCTCGGCGCAAGTTCTGTGTACACCATTCAACCGTGCACCACTCTACAGTGTCACTTCATTCAAAGCCACATAGGTAGGGTCCATGCGTGTTTAGCTGTAACTAGCTGCCACCTGCACCTTCGGCAGAATGACCGAATCTTTTAGGTGCCACTGCGGTAACACGGGGGTGGAACGGATACCGAAATAAGAGTAGCACAGAAAGTTGAAAGTCATGGAGCTTTTTGCTGTCGACCGGGGCGTGCTGTGGCTATGTACAGGCCGTGGGTACTCCTAATTATTGGGCCTTCTTTTTTCTTGTCTGTACAGCGAAAGGCGGACATATAGAGAGAGAAGGTATATCGGAGAAACCATTCCTGGAAGCTAATCCTTCTCATGGGAACTCTGACGAAAGGCGGCACATGGAATCTTTAATTTGAAAGTTGTTCAGCTTGTTGGAGAATAAATATGTGCGTGCGCGCGCGCGCGAATGTGTGAGTGTGTGTGTGTGTGTGTGTGTGTGTGTGTGTGTGTGTGTGTGTGCGTGTCGTGTGCGTGTGTATGTGTGTGCGTGTGTGTGTGTGTGTGAGTGCGGAGAGACAGACAGACAGACAAAGACACAGAGAGAGACAGAGAGAGACACAGAAAGAGAGAGAGAGAGAGAGAGAGAGAGAGAGAGAGAGAGATTATCTTCAAGGGGGGGGGGGGAGGAGAAAAAAAGCTTTTGTCTCAATGGTTGTTGATCAATGGAGCAGAGACTAGATTATCCGCCTCCTTCCCTTCGCCTATAAAACAGATCAGAGAGAGAGAAAAGGAGAAGAAGAAAAAAAGGATGTAAAAATGGTGCAAGATTTCAATCCCCAACAAAAAGAAAGAAGCAGCAAAAAACACAAACGAACAAAAAAAGCCGGTAACCGGTGTAATGGTTCCGCCCATCCCTGTCGTGTTTGCTGTCGTTCAGCACACATGGAAGCGAAGGTTGTCCGATGTCCCACACCGTACGCAACTGCCAGCCAACCGGCAGTAACCTCGGCCCTCGGAGACACCTAAGTGCAGGCTTGGGATGGGTGTTGGAGTTTTGTTTCGGGCTACTGTCTTTCGCCCACATATTACCCTAGATGTGAAAAGAAGAAGAAGAAGAAGAGAGAGGAGGGGTGGGCCGCTGCATCGTTGACTGGGCGTTAAATGTTAAGTTACTCATTACTTCCATTGGGTTCCTCAATGGCGCACTTCCACAAACAACGGCCTCCGACTGACCGTTGTCGACAGATACGGGGGACCGGGGGTAGCTCAGTGGTTAGAGCGCCGGGCCCGTGATCAAAAGGTCGTGGGTTCGAGTCCCGGCAGGAGCGGCGCGAAACCTTTCTTCTCCCGGGTCAGCGGTCCGTGCTGACTCATTTCGGTATCCGTTCCACCCCCGTGTTACCGCAGTAGCACCTAAAAGATCTTGGTCATTCTGCCAAAAGTGCAGGTGGCAGGTTACAGCTAATCACACATGCATCGTACGTGTGTGGCTTTGCATGAAGTGACGTGACATGGTGCATAGTTGTATGGTGCACACAAAACACGCCGAGACGGCAGCAGTTTCACGTGGCACCGGCTGTGTAACACCCAAACACCGCTGTAAGTACACAACTTCCGTGGATATTCAAATCGCGCTAAAAAATAAATTTAAAATAAAATATAAAATAAAATAAAAGGACAGCCACTGGTTCAGAATCACACGCGACAAGAGCGCAGCGAGTCTGCTCATCAGCGGAGAATGCCGCTGTATAAAAACGACGACCAGCAACAACAAGAACAACAACATACCAGAAGCGCAGTTACAGCACACAGCTGATTATAGATCCGCCCGAATCAGGCTCCCTGACAGTAAGTGCTGACGTTGCACTTTTTTCTTCTTTCTTTTTTTCTTCCTTTCTTTGTGATTTTGTTCCTTCTTTCGTTGTTGTTGAAAGCCCGCCCCCACCCGCCGCGCTCTCGCCGCTCACTTTCTCCATGTCTTTCCAAATGCAGCTCGACACATATAAAAATTCGGGTTCGGTAGAAGTAAGTCTTGCTGATCACATTCCGTTAACACTCAAGAAAATTCACCTCGGAAATCGGACTCACCATAACTGAATTTTTCATCCACTAAAATGGCCAAGTCGTCTATAGCCTATTTCCCGCTCCCCCCCCCCCCCCCCCCCCCCCCCCCCCCCCCCCCCCCCTTCTCCGGCTTCCCCAAACGAAACGGAAAGGGGGACCACTGTCATCTATACACTGTCATCTATACACCGTCAGTACTGCATAAAGACCGAGAGAAAGAGATGGCCGGGAAGTTGGAGACAGAGACGGAGAGGGAGAGAGAGTGAAAGAGAGGGAGAGAGACGGAGAGGGAGAGTGAAGGAGAAGGGAAGACACAGAGAGGGAGAGAGAAGGAGAGGGAGAGAGAAGGAGAGGGAGAGAGAAGGAGAGGGAGAGAGGCGGAATGGGGGAGACACAGAGAGGGAGAGAGAAGGAGAGGGAGAGAGAAGGAGAGGGAGAGAGGCGGAATGGGGGAGACACAGAGAGGAGAGAGGCGGAGATGAGGGAGAGGGGCAGAAAGCGTGTCTTCCAGAAAGGCTTTCATTCAATAAACTGCGCCATCGAACTTTACCCACGTGGGACTTAAATCGATTGTAACGGCGACATTTTGCAGCCGCTATGTGACCGACCAATTCGTTTCGATTCCTGTGAACAAAATCATAGGCAGCAGTGCCACTGACCGAGTCCCTATATATACTCTCTGCACTCTAGCAGTAGCTGTCAGTCACCTGGGATGAGGCCTCCCGGCTGTGTCTGACTACCCAAATAAAGGAAGAAGAAAGATGAGAACTAGACGGAGGAGGGCGAGGGGGGGGGGGGGGGGGTGGGGGGTGGGGGGGGGGGGGTCCGATTCGCTGGCGTCTGCTGTTACTTATCACCAATACAAGTGACTCAAGACTGACTGTCGGAACAAGAAAGAAGCGGAGCGTCGTTTGAATCGAGTGCTGTAGGAGGAACTGTAAAATTGAGACGAATTTAAAAAAATACCGTTACTGACATAGAGCGTAATTAATACAACAACGTATAGTACGCACACACACACATACACACACACACACACACACACACACACACACACACACACACACACACACACACACATGAATGTTTCATATGAACTGAGAGAGACGGGGGAAGAGAGAGAGAGTAACAGACAGACAGACAGACAGACGGAGACACGGCGAGAGACAAAGACAGACTGCCCCACCCTCCTACCCCAGCCCACCCACGCACCAGTCTAGGAACAGTTTACACACAGACCAAAGGGAAGACGGGAGAATAAAAACCTTTTCTGTGTGGTCTTTTTGTCTGATTCATGGGATCTTAGTGTCCTTTTTGTCTGATTCATGGGATCTTAGTGTCCTTTTTGTCTTATTCATGGGATCTTAGTGTCCTTTCCATAAATTTGCAAGCTGAGAAGTTTTCATAATAAACAAATGAAATTTACTACCCAGTCGAGGTGTTATTCTATTAAAAAGAATAGGGAAAATGTTGTTGTTGATTATATTACAAAAAAACTAAACGAAAAACAACAACAAAAAACGAATAAATAAATAAAAACAAGTGTTTGAAGGTAGAAAATTACCCGACTGCAAATAATTTGGCAAAACCGGCCATGTTTACGTGGAAGCGTGTCTGTCGTCAGGGGCAACGGTTATCTCCATAGTGACAGAGCACCGTGGCAGGAATTCCGTGTTTGTCTCATAACGTGATAACACGGCTTACATCCCCGTCCCGCCCACTAAACAAACAAACAAAACAAAACGAAAAGCTGGTTATCCAGCCTGCTTTTGTGTAACACTGTCTTGTGTCAAAGGTAAGTTGAAAATCACACACACACACACACACACACCATCCCCACTCCTCCCCCCTCCACCAAGCAACCAACCACACACACATAATTCACAGAGAGAGAGAGAGAGAGAGAGAGAGAGAGAGAGAGAGAGAGAGAGAGGAAGAGAAGAGTTGAAACGTGATCAAAGGGTTTTTCGCAGGGTTTTCTTCTTTTTTCTCTCTCTTTTTCTCTCTCTCGATATTTTCGTGATTGGCTTAATTTGATCGTGACCCTTTTCATGTCTCACTTTGCCCATTACACGTTTCAGGCTACAGCAGGTTAGATGGCTCCCCGGCATCGTCTGGTCCTTCCTCTTAGTTAATCGGGATCGAGAGATTCCTAGTCTGTCGTTTGAGACTAAGAGTTTACTATCTGCGTGGTTGTTCTGTCTTACCCATCAAATGAAGCTAGACAGCTCAGTGGTTAGAGCGCCAGTGGCTGGGAGCAGGGATAACTCGGTGGTTAGAACGCCGGACTCGTGATTGAAAGGTCGCGGGTTCGAATCCATGCAGGAGCGGCGGGAGAATTTTCTTCTGCAGGGTCAACTATCTGTGCTGACCTTATTTCGGTATCCGTTCCACCCGAGTGTTACCGCAGTGGCACGTAAAAGATCCCGGTCATTCTGCCAGAAGTGCAGGTGGGAGGTTACAGCTAAACACGCATACACCTTACATATGTGTCTTTGCATGAAGTGACACGGTGCATGGTCGTTGTATGGTGTTCACAGAACGCGCCGAGACGGCAGCAGTTTCGTGTAGCTCCAGCCATGCCAGGGCTGTAAGTACACTACTTCGGTGGATATTTAAAAACGCAGTGA
>JABMCL010002130.1:1020000-1055000 GCA_018857735.1 Alviniconcha marisindica | reverse complement strand
AACGGTATCTATTGGAAAGGTGTTGTGGTCTATGAGTCCAAACGGTATCTATTGGAAAGGTGGTGTAGTCTGTGAGTCCAAACGCTATCTATTGGAAAGGTGGTGTGGTCTGTGAGTCAAAACGCTATCTATTGGAAAGGTGGTGTGGTCTGTGAGTCAAAACGCTACCTGTCGGACAGGTACTGCGGTCTGTGCGAGTCCAAACGCTATATAATATAGCCTCAGCTACACAACGCATACAGTACTTTAATAATTAACTCTCACAGCCCAAGTACGTTTCCAGTAGAAACATAATTACGAGAGTATTATTATAGGATGCATTAACACCCCACCCCATCCCACCCCCTTCCGCATGCCAGAAAAACAACGACGATACTTGTGTAATTAGAACACAGGCTGAAATTACCCATCTGCACGGCCGGAAGTTTGCGTGTTGCGTGTCTGCCCCCCATCGACAGGGCGGTCTGTGTCCGAGGCTCACACACACGGAGGGCAGCCCGCAAATTGCCCTTAGTACGTCGTCACCTGACTGTCGGCCAGCTGCGTACTGTCGTTAATGTGCATGTCATTTTGGTCTTGTGCTCAAAGAGGTTTTGTCTTATTGCTCTCTTTTCTCCCACATCTCTCTCTCTCTCTTATTGCTCTCTTTTCTCCCACATCTCTCTCTCTCTCTCTCTCTCTCTCTCTCTCTCTCTCTCTCTCTCTCTCTCTCTCTCTCTCTGTCTGTTTCAGTTTCTCTCTCTCTGTCTCTCTATGTGTCTCCGTATGTCTGTCTGTCTCTCTGACTCTGTCTGTCTGTCTGTCTGTCTATGTTTCTCTGTCTCCCTCCCTTCACCTCCCTCCTGGAGTGACCCTGTGTGGTTGGCGGACTGTTACAATTTCTGTCTGTCTGCCTGTCTGTCTCTGTCTCTGTCTGTCTGTCTGTCTGTCTGTCTGTCTGTCTCTCTCTCTCTCTCTCTCTCTCTCTCTCTCTCTCCGGACGTTTTGCACTGTTAGTGAATGGCTGTCCCAGTGCTATCGTTCAGCACAGGCTGAACGCACCGTGTTGCTTGACTGGATCAAAATGCCTCCTTTCCTCGTCACGCTTAACTGCCTCTGCACTGGCTGCATTTGTTTCCGGTAGCCTTGCTGTTTTGGGATTCCCAAAACAGACCCACTGTTCCACACGAGGGCTTCCCACGTTGGCTCGGCTCGTCTCCTCGTCCTGGACTGACCCTGTGCGTTGGACAGGGCCGTCAGACTGTAGCTGCCGGTGGCTGGTTTTCTGTGTAGTCATTGTCGGTCCCTACCACGCGTGACACCTGAAGCAGAGGGACAAGTCTGGTTTGGGTGCAGAGAGCATGGTCTGTGGAGAGCAACTCGGCATCGGCGGCAACCGTTGATGTAGCGAGTTGAGAACTGGATCTTTAGCCCAAGCAATAGACGATTTCCGGAAATAACAGGCGAAGATAATTTGACAGTGTATTCTTACTCCGGGAGAGTGAAGTCCCCTGAATGGAGGTGGCACCGGAGAAGAGCCGATCTGCGACACTTTGAGATCTTCAGGCATGGACCTATTATAATTTATACTAGACTACCAGCTGGGGGAACCTACTATCCGATCTGCACGTTCCCCGCGAGCAGTGAGTGTTTGATCGGCATTTCTGATGCCTTTCAGTTCTGCCTTTTGTTTACGGGTCTCCGTCATCTTGCCCACGTGCTCACTGTGCCCCCAACAAAAGCTACACCCGCAGGCATGGACAGGTCCATGCTCGAAGGCTCTTACCGAGTACAGTCCCCTGGATTTCCGAAGATCGTCTATTGGCGCGATATTTCGTTTTTAGGCAGAAGCCTTGAGTGGAGGGTGGTGGTGGTGGTGGTGGTGGTGGTGGTGCGCTGTTCTGAACTGACCTCTCGCCACCCTCTGACTGACCGATGAGTTTCAGCCAGTCGGCGCCACGTACACACTCTCCTCCACAGGCAGGTTCCTGGATGTTAACGGCCCGTCACCCGCTGCGGTCACCCCAGGGCCACAAGAAAGCCGGCGAGCTGTCCCAGTGCCGTGTCAACGTTAAGACAGAACGTGCCCGGGCTGTCCCAGTACCGTGTCAACGTTAAGACAGCACGTGCCCGGACTGTCCCAGTACCGTGTCAACGTTAAGACAGCACGTGCCCGGACTGTCCCAGTACCGTGTCAACGTTAAGACAGCACGTGCCCGGACTGTCCCAGTACCGTGTCAACGTTAAGACAGCACGTGCCCGGACTGTCCCAGTACCGTGTCAACGTTAAGACAGCACGTGCCCGGACTGTCCCAGTACCGTGTCAACGTTAAGACAGCACGTGCCCGGACTGTCCCAGTACCGTGTCAACGTTAAGACAGCACGTGCCCGGACTGTCTCCCGTACCGTGTCAACGTTAAGACAGCACGTGCCCGGACTGTCCCAGTACCGTGTCAACGTTAAGACAGCACGTGCCCGGACTGTCTCAGTACCGTGTCAACGTTAAGACAGCACGTGCCCGGACTGTCCCAGTACCGTGTCAACGTTAAGACAGCACGTGCCCGGACTGTCCCAGTACCGTGTCAACGTTAAGACAGCACGTGCCCGGACTGTCCCAGTACCGTGTCAACGTTAAGACAGCACGTGCCCGGACTGTCCCAGTACCGTGTCAACGTTAAGACAGCACATGCCCGGCCTGTTTTTAAAACCAGTGACCTGTGCCTTGGGTTTGCGCAGTTGGAAGCGTGCGTTGGACCCCAGATTACTTTGTTCCCTCCGCGTGTCTAACTACACCAAGTTGGCTGAGCTAGATGACTAAAGCGAGAAGTCCGTTGTCGCCATGTGTCTTTTGTTTCTTTTCTTCTTTGTGCCTCTCCCGCCAAAGCCACGCGGTGCATTCATTCCCCAACCCACCGTGCCTGCCAGCAGTGACAGCAAGGAGACGCTGCTGCTTCACGACGCACGTGCAGCAGTGACATTGTCTCTAAAGCGGGCATGGGCAAGCGACAAGAGCGCAGTGAGTCTGCTCCAAGGCGGAGAAGAGCGCTATATAAAAGCGGTCAATAAGAGCAACAACCTGTAGCACAGACTCGGCAAGTCCCCCTGGCCTCCAGGCTCCAGGTTTGCATAACAACGAGCGTTGTGCGTGCAACGTGCTGATCCCAATAGAAAGCTCGTCGTCTGATTCGGACTTATTCTCTCTTTTTTTAGACTTGAATTGTAGTGGACTTTCTTTTGAAAGCAATTGGATTTGAGTTTTTTTTCTTTTTCATTTTTACGTCTCCAGTAGCCGTTGGGCAATAACCTGGAAAACAAGTCCGGTTGTGTTGGTGTGGTGTGTGTGTGTGTGTGTGTGTGTATGTGTGTTGTGTGTGTGTGTGTGTGTGTGTGTGTGTGTGTGTGTGTGTTAAGCGGGCAGCTTCTTCACATTTATTTCCCCAGGAGTAAATTGGAAGTTGTTGATTGCTGTTTTTGTTGTTTTGGTTTTTTTCTTCCTGCTGTTATTGCCAGCCTCGTCTTGTATTGTCGTTGTCGCTGTTTGTGATGGTGCCTTGTGTTTCTTCAGCTACGAGTGGGGATTCTCTTGCTGGCACACTGACCGCTTGGTGCTTACAGTCAATAACAGACCGACTGATCGAACCACACAGTGGTCGATATAGTGGTTGATGGACCGATTGAGCGACTGTTTGGTTTATTGGTTGTTGGCTGTTCAGCAGTTGACTGAGTGACCCGTGACTAACATGTGTTCCTTTTTGTTTTGTTTCTGTGTGTATCCCTCAAATCAGTCGATATCACAACAGTCTTGCCTTAAATTATTAAATATAACAAGCGCAAAACGTTTGCAAAGCGTGCTTTTTAGATCACAGGTATTTGTCACTGATGGTGAAGATTTCTCGTAAAATGTAATGCTTGCAGCTGTTACCGGCTGTCCAGACTCAGCTGTTACCGGCTGTCCAGACTCAGCTGTTACCGGCTGTCCAGATCAGCTGTTACCGCTGTCCAGACTCAGCTGTTACCTGCTGTCCAGACTCAGCTGTTACCGGCTGTCCAGACTCAGCTGTTACCGGCTGTCCAGACTCAGCTGTTACCGGCTGTCCAGACTCAGCTGTTACCGGCTGTCCAGACTCAGCTGTTACCGGCTGTCCAGACTCAGCTGTTACCGGCTGTCCAAACTCAGCTGTTACCGGCTGTCCAGACTCAGCTGTTACCGGCTGTCCAGACTCAGCTGTTACCGGCTGTCCAGATTCAGCTGTTACCGGCTGTCCAGACTCAGCTGTTACCGGCTGTCCAGACTCAGCTGTTACCGGCTGTCCAGACTCAGCTGTCCCAACAAGTGTCCCTCACGCAGACGCAGGGAAAGAAATGCAACCTTACTGCATGATGGTCTTGATTCCAGTTTAACGTGCTGCATGATGGTCTTGATTCCAGTTTAACGTGCTGCATGATGGCCTGATTCCAGTTTAACGTGCTACATAATGGCCTGATTCCAGTTTAACGTGCTGCATAATGGCCTGATTCCAGTTTAACGTGCTACATGATGGCCTGATTCCAGTTTAACGTGCTACATAATGGTCTGATTCCAGTTTAACGTGCTACATGATGGCCTGATTCCAGTTTAACGTGCTACATAATGGTCTGATTCCAGTTTAACGTGCTACATGATGGCCTGATTCCAGTTTAACGTGCTACATAATGGTCTGATTCCAGCCCTCACCACACTCTAGGCGCGCCAGAAGCAATGACTGAAACCGGACAAGTGGACAGTTTTCTGTTATCATCGTTTGTCCGTCTGTCGGATGCTTGAA
Organism: Alviniconcha marisindica; assembly: GCA_018857735.1. NCBI lineage: Eukaryota > Metazoa > Mollusca > Gastropoda > Provannidae > Alviniconcha > Alviniconcha marisindica. The sequence goes on along the minus strand of JABMCL010002130.1, from coordinate 1,050,216 downwards.
TAAGCGGTTTTCCCGCAACATTTGGGCCTTTGTGTTCTCCTGTTAAAATCAACGTTCTTTCATTAATTTTTGTGATTTTAACCGTTAGTGCCAGCAGACTGTAGCTGTTATTAACCTTTGTGGTTTTAACTTTGTCAGTGCCAGCAAATTATAGCTGTTATTAACATTTGTCATTTTAACTCTGCTAGTGCCAGCAGACTATAGCTTTTAACCTTGCCAGCTCCGCCATGCTGCTGTCTGTATTATGGAGAATCATGTGACCGTCATGATTCTGTGTGTGTGTGTGTGTGTGTGTGTGTGCGTGTGCTGACGGGGGCCCCTGTTTATAGCCCATCCGAGGGGACCGGTCACTGACATAAACTCGTTCCTGCTCGATACAGTCACAGACTAGCGACGTGTCCGCGAGCACAGCAGCCCGAGCAGCTTTACCCGACGTGGCTGTGGAACGAGGTAGGCACACGGGTATAGCCCACGTGTATTGCCCAGACCTCAATGACGGTTAACGAGACCAGCGCGGTGCTGGGGCTCCGGCACACCCGTACCCGGCCCTCCGTTGTCAGCCAGCTGCTGAAACAACGTGTCGTAAGCTGCTGTAGAGAAAATCAATTTCAGAGGGATGCGTCTTTGATAGATGGAAATCAATAAATCAATAAAAAATGTGTGTGTGTGTGTGTGTGTGTGTGTGTGTGATAAAAGCTTGCGTGTTTACAGCGCCACATGCACAGAATGTTTACATGTAGGGTGACCCCACAAGCTAAAACTACCTAAGTACATAACCTGAGCAAAGTACATAACAACCTCCCACCTTAGAAAGTACAACTATACATTGTAGTCAGGTGTGAATATAGATCTAGAAATATAGATAGCTAAAACAACAACAGTACTGATAAAATTGTACACCTGTCGAGTGTTGAAATACCTGTCTAGTACTAAGATAGCTGTCGAGTATTGAAATACCTGTCTGTCGAGTATCGATATATCTGTCGAGTGTGGATATACCTGCCGGGTATTAATATACCTTCGTGTATTGAAACACCTGTCGAGTATTGAAATAGCTCTCGAGTATTGAAATGCTTGTCGAATATTGAAATACCTGTCGAGAAATGCTGTAGAGTATTGAAATACCTGTCGGGTATCGATGTACCTGTCGGGTATTGATATACTCTTTGAATATATTCTTTGAAGGTGAACCTTGTGGTGTGGAGCGTGGCCATACGAGCTCCCAGGCGCTGGTCTTTGCTGGCCACAGTCAGGTGGCTAATGCAGCGGCCGTGACTTGGCCGTTCCAGTTGCTGGACTGGTTCTGCGGGGGACATGTTTAACTCGTGTCTTCCTGGGGCATTCTCACTTGCTGATATTAGCGTGAGCTGCCATCAGTGGGAACGGACTTTCACAAAGAGTGTGTTGGGGCACTCCACGTTATTGTTATCAACGGCAGTCCGTGAGCTTGAAGTTGATACCAATCTTAAGACTGCACGGAAGACCAAAGTGAAATGGTAGCTTCTTTAGCTAATTAAGGTACCCGGAGAAGTAAAGAGTCAGTTTTGAGTATGTGAAAAGAAGGTGGTGGTTCTTTGATTTTAACATGCCGTCAAACGCAGTGGATCACAAGAGGATGAAGACGAAAAAGGAGAAAAAAGACGAAGAAAGACAGAGGGAAAGAAGAAAGAAGGAAAATAAAGAAAGAAGGATTTTAGCTGGCAGGATTTACAGCGCTTTACACACAGCAGGCTCTTATAAGGAACGTAATTTCACAGTGCTATGTGGCGGTCAAATTGGCCTGTAAAAATATATGATGGGATATGGATTCTCCATTATGCCAAATTATCTATCGATTAAACTGATTCACACACACACACACACACACACACACACACACACACACACACACACACACACACACGCACACACATACGGGCGCGCGCGCGCACGAACGCACGCACATACGCACGCAAGCACTCAAACACAGACATAGTAGGTAGAGGTCATTTGTAAGTTAGGGTGATACTGAGCTTTGCGTAAGGGTGATGAACAGTAGATAGAGGTCGTTTGTAAGTTAGGGTGATATAGAGCTTTGCGTATGGGTGATAAACAGTAGATATAGGTCGTTTGTAAGTTAGGGTGATATGGAGCTTTGCGTAAGGGTGATGAACAGTAGATAGAGGTCGTTTGTAAGTTAGGGTGATATGGAGCTTTGCGTATGGGTGACGAACAGTAGATAGAGGTCATTTGTAAGTTAGGGTGATATGGAGTTTTGCGTATGGGTGACGAACAGTAGATAGAGGTCATTTTAAGTTAGGGTGATATGGAGCTTTGCGTATGGGTGACGAACAGTAGATAGAGGTCATTTGTAAGTTAGGGTGATATGGAGCTTTGCGTATGGGTGATGAACAGTAGATAGAGGTCGTTTGTAAGTTAGGGTGATATGGAGCTTTGCGTATGGGTGATGAACAGTAGATAGAGGTCGTTTGTAAGTTAGGGTGATATGGAGCTTTGCGTATGGGTGATGAACAGTAGATAGAGGTCATTTGTAAGTTAGGGTGATATGGAGCTTTGCGTATGGGTGACGAACAGTAGATAGAGGTCATTTGTAAGTTAGGGTGATATGGAGCTTTGCGTATGGGTGATGAACAGTAGATATAGGTCATTTGTAAGTTAGGGTGATATGGAGCTTTGCGTATGGGTGATGAACAGTAGATAGAGGTCATTTGTAAGTTAGGGTGATATGGAGCTTTGCGTATGGGTGATAAACAGTAGATAGAGGTCATTTGTAAGTTAGGGTGATATGGAGCTTTGCGTATGGGTGATGAACAGTAGATATAGGTCATTTGTAAGTTAGGGTGATATGGAGCTTTGCGTATGGGTGATGAACAGTAGATAGAGGTCATTTGTAAGTTAGGGTGATATAGAGCTTTGCGTATGGGTGATGAACAGTAGATAGAGGTCATTTGTAAGTTAGGGTGATATAGAGCTTTGCGTATGGGTGATGAACAGTAGATAGAGGTCATTTGTAAGTTAGGGTGATATGGACCCTTTGCGTATGGGTGATAAACAGTAGATAGAGGTCATTTGTAAGTTAGGGTGATATGGAGCTTTGCGTATGGGTGATGAACAGTAGATATAGGTCATTTGTAAGTTAGGGTGATATGGAGCTTTGCGTATGGGTGATGAACTGTATATAGAGGTCATTTGTAAGTTAGGGTGATATAGAGCTTTGCGTACGGGTGATGAACAGTAGATAGAGGTCATTTGTAAGTTAGGGTGATATAGAGCTTTGCGTATGGGTGATAAAGAGTAGATAGAGGTCGTTTGTAAGTTAGGGTGATATGGAGCTTTGCGTATCGGTGATGAACAGTAGATAGAGGTCATTTGTAAGTTAGGGTGATATGGAGCTTTGCGTATGGGTTATAAAGAGTAGATAGAGGTCGTTTGTAAGTTAGGGTGATATGGAGCTTTGCGTATGGGTGATGAACAGTAGATAGAGGTCATTTGTAAGTTAGGGTGATACTGAGCTTTGCGTATGGGTGATGAACAGTAGATAGAGGTCATTTGTAAGTTGTAGCCGTGTCTGTACGGACCGTTGTAGCCGTGTCTGTACGGACCGTTGTAGTCGTGTCTGTACGGACCGTTGTAGCCGTGTCTGTACGGACCATTGTACGGACCGTTGTAGCCGTGTCTGTACGGACCGTTGTAGTCGTGTCTGTACGGACCGTTGTAGCCGTGTCTGTACGGCCATTGTACGGACCGTTGTAGCTGTGTCTGTACGGACCGTTGTAGCCGTGTCTGTACGGACCGTTGTACGGACCGTTGTAGCCGTGTCTGTACTGACCGTTGTAGCCGTGTCTGTACGGACCGTTGTACGGACCGTTGTAGCCGTGTCTGTACGGACCGTTGTACGGACCGTTGTAGCCGTGTCTGTACGGACCGTTGTACGGACCGTTGTAGCCGTGTCTGTACGGACCGTTGTACGGACCGTTGTAGCCGTGTCTGTAGCCGGACCGTTGTACGGACCGTTGTAGCCGTGTCTGTACGGACCGTTGTAGCCGTGTCTGTACGGACCGTTGTACTTGTAGCCGTGTCTGTACGGACCATTGTACGGACCGTTGTAGCCGTGTCTGTACGGACCGTTGTAGCCGTGTCTGTACGGACCGTTGTACGGACCGTTGTAGCCGTGTCTGTACGAAACGTTGTAACCGTGTCTGTATGGACCGTTGTAGCCGTGTCTGTAGCACGCACTGCTGTGCGACTGACTGTTTCTTTTAGCGTGCGTCTGTATCTGTAACACTGCTGGATGTTGGATGGATGTATTTCTGTTTCCTGGGGCGTGCATCCGTATCTGTAACACTGCTGTGCAGTTGGATGTTGGATGGATGTATTTATGTTTCTTGGGGCAGGCATCTATCTGTAACACTGCCGAACAACTCCATGGTGGACGGCTGTGTTTATTTTTATTTTTGGTGCACGCGTCTGTAGCACGTGCATTGTGCATTGGTGAACAACTGAACGGTGACTGGCAGCGTTGCCGTTCTTTGAGCATGCGTGCCGCACTGTTCCAGGAGGCGCCCTTCCCGCTGGGAACTGGCGGCCCCTTCCGGGGGGGGGGGGGGGGGGGATGAAGCACGTGCGACACAGTCGTGCAAGCTGCCCCAGCCTTTCAATTAATCTCTAATGTTGATGGAATATTTCAGCGGAGCTGCGCCATGACAACGGAGCTTTTTTCTCCCGCTGCCCATGGTTACGTGCGCTTGATTCGAGTACACCAAGTACACGGGAACTGATTGTTTTGTATCGTTGGCGGACGCTGCCACAATTCAAAAGCTGCAACTGCAAATATTACTCGCTGCAAAATGCACGTTTGCGAAGCTCTGTAAACACAGATTTGTAACTACAAACGTGCCTTTTACAGCGGAAACTTAAATGTTGCAACTTTCTTTTTTAAATTAAAAACTCTTTTGCAGCGACAATACTGCCTCGAGGTTTTGCAGCGACAAATATTTGCAGCTTCAAATGAGCATACTTGAGGCTTAGACGCCACAGGTCACTTTTGTGCCTGCAGGTTTGCCACAGGTTGTGCAGGTGCCAGATCGAAACAGTTTGTAGCCGGGAAGATTATTAAATTTTGCTACTGCAAAGTCCCTTCTTGTTTTATGTTGTCTTGTTGTTTTATAGTTTTTTGTTGTTGTTGTTGTTTTGCGTTTTTGTTGTTGTTGTTGCAATCTGTTGAAGTAAGGATAAAGTGGCTGTAAGATGCCCTTTTGCAGATCTTGCAAATTAATATGTCTTTGCTGCTGCAAGTGAACGTGCGCCTTTTAGCGGCAACATCTAGCAGCTGCAGCTCTCGACTTGTGGCATTGACCACCACTGATAGCTTTGTGTGTCTCTCAAATTGTGGCACTGACCGTCACTGATAGCATTGTGTGTGTCTCTCAAATTGTGGCACTGACCGTCACTGATAGCATTGTGTGTGTTTGTCTCAAAATATGGCACTGACCGTCACTGATAGCTTTGTGTGTGTCTCTCAAATTGTGGCACTGACCGTCACTGATAGCATTGTGTGTGTCTCTCAAATTGTGGCACTGACCGTCACTGATAGCATTGTGTGTGTTTGTCTCAAAATATGGCACTGACCGTCACTGATAGCTTTGTGTGTGTGTTTCAAATTGTGGCACTGACCGTCACTGATAGCTTTGTGTGTGTCTCTCAAATTGTAGCACTGACCGTCACTGATAGCATTGTGTGTGTTTGTCTCAAAATATGGCACTGACCGTCACTGATAGCTTTGTGTGTGTGTCTCAAATTGTGGCACTGACCGTCACTGATAGTTTTGTGTATACTGTCTTTTGTGTGTACTTGTGTGCCCACAGTGGCATACAAGGAGAGCGGGGTCAGAGGGGTGGAGACACAGGATGGCAGACAGCTGATCAGAGGGGTGGAGACACAGGATGGCAGACAGCTGGTCAGAGGGATGGAGACACAGGAAGGCAGACAGCTGGTCAGAGGGGTGGAGACACAGGATGGCAGACAGCTGGTCAGAGGGGTGGAGACACAGGATGGCAGACAGCTGGTCAGAGGGGTGGAGACACAGGAAGGCAGACAGCTGGTCAGAGGGGTGGAGACACAGGATGGCAGACAGCTGGTCAGAGGGATGGAGACACAGGATGGCAGACAGCTGGTCAGAGGGGTGGAGGCACAGGAGGGCAGACAGCTGGTCAGAGGGGTGGAGACACAGGATGGCAGACAGCTGGTCAGAGGGGTGGAGACACAGGATGGCAGACAGCTGGTCAGAGGGGTGGAGGCACAGGAGGGCAAGGGAGGGGCATCAGGAGTGTGAAAGACCAGACTCCGCCCTCAGGTCTGCACTGACGGTCTCACTGCGCCTTGGGAAGGCGGACAGAAGGAAAGGATACGCCAGCCCACCGCTGTCAGAGTCGCACTCAAGCAGGCAGAATTCTTCCTTTGACTCAGTTCAGTTTCAGTTCAGTTCAGTTCAGTAACACTTAACTCGTCCTACACGGGGCGTTTCCAGTGGACGGGGTCGTAAAAACAGACAGTAGATTACGAGATTAAGATTTAAATACACAGGTAAACAATTAATAACACTGGGCTACTTATGTAGCTTTCGTATCAAGCAACCATTATGTGCAAAGGCAAGAAGAGGCTGCCACATCACCATTGTGATCTCAGTGTATTTTAAAATGTCCGCACTAGCTCATGGTCTATATGTAGGAACATATAGACCATGAGCCAGCCTATACCCCCCCCCCCCCGGGGGATTTTACCACATGGTAATATCCGAGTACCTTGACCATCAAAGTACACAGTTCAGGTTGTCTGCAAGTGAGCTGTTGCTGTTTGTGTCTGTGGTGCTGGTTCTAATAAATGCACTATATGAAATTCCAAATTGCGATGACCTTGTCTCTTAGCAACTCATTTATTATGACAAAAAGGCCATTTCCATATATTATTTTATTGTTTGAACAATTTAATATGTTGCAGCTTTCCGTTTCTCTTTGTCTTAAATGTGTCCTTGTTATTAGGCACTGCGGACGCAGAAATATTAAGGTCCCCTCTGTTAAAAACCCAGAGCTGACGAATGTTTTCCTTTAAAAGCACGGAGTAGGTCAGAATATAGCCAAGTATGCTTAGTCAGTGCCATAATTTGTTCCTTGTCCTAATTCCGCTTCCCTGGTCCATTCAACTTCAATTAGTCTGCGGAAAAAATAGGGCACACTGCTCATAGTCAATTGATTTAAGCCGGTTCTCATGTTGAGTGTCTGCAGAATATAAATAGGCACCAAAACATGTGTTACTGTGCCTCAAAAAGGTGATCTAGACATACTTGTGATCTGATCAATTGTTCTTTAATTTTGTACTGAATGCCTTACAGGGAATCTGTCTGGAAGTATCTTTTGCAGTTGTAGATAGTGATATATACTAATTATTGACTGTTTTGGCCTGGGATGTTTACTATTGATTGTGTTTTGTGTATAACAGTGGGCCAGCTTTTTGCTTGTGTTTTGGTTCCTTGCGTTTCGAAATGGTGTGAAGAAACTGTGACTGTGATTTGTCCTGAAATGACCATGTGCAATGGTCCAGTCCTGATAGGGTGGATAAAATATATGATATATACCGAATCTGCATGGGAACCACACATTGTGCTACTTTAGGAACGACTGCAGAATTTTGAAACAAAAGTACCCATCAGAAGGGAGTGATGTAAGCTCATCAAAAAAGCGAGAACAGCAAATCCGTCAGCAATGCTAGCTGTTGCCCAGTGACAGATGTCTTTCTTTGTGAAAAGACTCGAATCACAAGCAAACAACATTTTGAAAACATTAGTCAAATGTATGACACAAAACAGCTGAGGATTCTGTCAAAGAAGCAGTCACAAGAAACCAAGATCAGATACTTTTGAAGATGCAAGATACTGACTTGGCTGCTCGAGAAGCACATTACCATGCCACCTGTCAGAGAGATTACACTCGAGAGGATGACAGACACCAGGAAACCATCAAAGACACTAAGACCATTCAGGTGGAGCAGCCCCAAAAGGATACCCAGAGCTTGAGAATCTTGATGGCTTCAGGTTTGAGGCTGACATATATAACTATGTCTAAGCTGGACATTCAGTGTCACTCAAAGTAAGGGACATTCAGGTTTGGCAACCTTCTATGGCACTGGCTTTGGTACCTGTGGCTATAATAATAAGCAGTAAGAAATAAGGAGAGTAATGCATTTAAAAAAAAGAAAAAAAGTTAGATAACAATTTCAGAAAGTCAATAATGATTTGTGAAATCACTGACAGTGTGCACAATCACTTTTGTGAATATCTTTAACATTTCCTAGCTGTTCGTTTGTATTCTTGGCATAATATCAAAGAGCCTGCTGACTGCAAGCTGATACATGAAACTGTCCAGCAGTTGCATGCTGTATTAAGCCAAACCAGAGGTGCCATCCGATGTCATCAGTTTAATGGCTTCTAAACCTAAACAGTTTTACTCAGACAAAACTGGTAAGTTTTACACACGTCGGGCATGTTTTTTGCCTATCTTCCATGGGGTGTAGAGTACTGTGAAACTGATTTCAGGTTAAATGGAGGTAGAACAGTGAATAAGCCAGCCTGTGCAGCTGTTTTGTGGACGTAGTTTATTGAGGTTTGAACATATGTGCATTTTTGTAAAAGGTTGCTTAACTTTTGAACTTGAGTATATTCTATTCCGTGACGTCATCCATTAATGCAGGTGTTAATCAGACATTCTCCGTGACTCTCTTAGACACCATGATACATTTGGTGGTAAATGAAACACTTTTGTTCAATATTTTTACACGAGCATTGTACAAAATTATGCAACGTGACATTTTTTCTTTTTTAATACTTCATTAATCCCACACGCGTAGCTCAGGCCACCATACCTGGGTAAGACAACACCAGCCGCAAAAGCAGTGCTACCCATTGATACCAGCATGTGCAGTATTTTTGTGTGTCCAGAGAATGGTGTATCTGCTTGTTGTTGGGGATTTGTAAGGGACACGCCCATTTTAATACATGCGATTAAGTTGCTATGTACCATCTCAGATAATCCCTAAAAGCAGAGTAGTTCATCTTGCAGACAAGCAGATATTGAAAAGACACATACTGAGCTATCCAAAAATCATTGTCTCCAAAAATCCCGGGAGCGGGGGGGGGGGGGGGGGGTTGGATACCTGGCCCATGGTCTAATAATTATATGTCTCCCAGCTGCGCTGAGCATGGGTAAAGTTCTCTTGAAACCGAAGATACGACAGCATTTTCAATCGTCAGTTATTCATTTTATATAGCATGAACGGCACGCGACAGGCAATCCAATAACAGTCAGTGCCACCGCTGAACATTGCTGCTGCCTTTATATCAGTTGCTTCTCGTATCCGCTTTCATTCCTGCTTCGTCAGCCACGCGTCTCGGGTCTTCTTCGTTCATTGTGAGCCAGAAGTCGCGATTCCACCTTCATCGGTCTGTTTGAGTGCCACTTGTCGGATAACAAGCCTTTCTAATGGGGGGGGGGGGGGCTTCTTGTGTGTGTGTGTGTGTGTGTGTGTGTGTGTGTGAGAGAGAGAGAGAGAGGAGGAAGGCCGGTTGTGGTGGGGAGGAGGGGTGTGTGTGTGTGGGGGGATGGGTGGGGAGGGGGGTGTTTGTTTTGTTTGAATGTGTGTGCGCGCGTGTGCAGACAAAAGGAGGCCATTTTACAGAAACATACGTATTGCTTCGTACCTTCAGACTTAAAGCTGAATGCTATTGGGTGTTTGTTTTTTCTAACAAGTCCCTGTTCAGCACTTTCACGCACACACTGTCCAGTGAGGTGCAACAAGAACCGCGGCAGTCCAGCAAAGATGACCAGAGCTATGCACTGCAAAGATGACCAGAGCTATGCACTGCAAAGATGACCAGAGCTATGCACTGCAAAGGTCACAGTGTCGGTGTCCGGTGTCATTATCTCGTCTGTTGTAAACACTCGTTTTAGTGACACAAAGCTAGCAGTCTGTAGCCCAGCGAAATAAGAGGTAGCACTCAGCTTCTTTAGTTCAAACAGTCCGATCAACGGCGACGGTTATATCACCACCACCACAAACACCCACACAGCTGAGTTGCCATAAATGTCAGAAAAGGTCGAGTTTGATATTGCTCTGGGAAGAAGAAATGGTTGTACAGTGTCTGACAGCATAAGGCAGTTTATTCAATCCACTCATTCATACAAACATTTCATCGCTGGAACACCTGGGGTTTTAAAATACACGGACCGGCTGGTTGACACATCCACAGGAACATTGCATCGCTGCAAAGAAGAGCTTTTTGCAACCCGGAGTAGCTGCAGAAACATGCACACAAACATTGCATCACTGTGTAACGCAGCTGTCCCCTTCCGTCCGAACTGTCAATCATGGACGTGCTCAGACCCGATGGATGGTCCGGCAATCCGCCCTTGACCAGCGTGAAGGCGGCTGGCCAGGCTTACGCCCGTCTCTCGTGCCACATGCGATCTCCCTGGGGAGAAATCTGCGCTGGTCCGATTTCACCTTGGGGCATGATCGGTCGTTCCCTTGTTGACTTCCTGTCCTGCCGAGCAATGGTGGTTTGTCTGTCTCTGGACGTCTTGCGCGGGGTAGTTGATGCCTTTAATGTTGATGTTGCTGCTGCTGCTGCTGTTGTTGTTGCTGCTGCTGCTGCTGCTGAGGCTCATCCTTTCTTCACCTCCCCCGTCTTCTTCCTTTTTCTCGCTGTTGTCGACTTGCTGTTGGGGGTGATGGTTTTTGTTCTGTCTTTTCTTCTTCCTGCTTCCCACAGCTGATGTTGTCTTTCTTTGGACGTCGGCGGCGGCGCTGATGTAGTTGATGTCTGTTTCTGTTGTTGTTGTTGCTGATAGTTCATCCGTACTTCTTCTTCTCCGTCTTCTTCTTTTTTCTTGTTATTGCCGTCTTGTTGATGCTGCTGTTGCTGTTGTTTTCTTCTCCTCCATCTGCTTCCTTTTTCTTGATATTGCCGTCTTGTTGATGCTGCTGCTGCTGTTGTTGTTTTTCTTCTTCGTCGTCGTCTTCTAACGTTTTTATTGTGTGTTGTGTTTGAAACAGTAAACCAGGTTTCTGCTTGCGATTTAATTCCCTTTCTTCGCCCTTGTGTGGTTCTCAAAACGCCTGTGTGCGTATAGAGCACGTTGACCGTCCGACGTTCCAAACAACATTAATTCCTTCGTTCAACGGCCAGAACAAAGAAAGGGAAAACAGAACAAACAGAAGGAGAATCAGTGATCGATCATGGGGCTGGTCACCCCTCTCTCCCATTACCCCCTTGCACATACCCCCACCCCATTACCCCCTCGCACATTACCCTCTCTCCCATTACCCCCTCGCACATTACCCCCCCCACACACACACACACACACATTACCCCCACCCCATTAGCGTATCGCAGGTTACCCCATACCCATTACCCCATTGCACATTACCCCACCCCATTACCCCATTGCACATTACCCCCACCCCCGTTACCCCATCACACGTTACCACCACTACCATTACCCCGTCGTACATATACCCCCCATTACCCCTCGCACATTACCCCCACCCCCATTACCCCATCGCACACTACCCCCACCCCCATCACACATTACCCCCACCCCCATTACCCCATCACACATTACTGGCCCTGTGGAGCTGGCCCTATGGAGCTGGCCCTGTGGAGCTGGCCCTATGGAGCTGGCCCCGTGGAGCTGGCCCTGTGGAGCTGGCCCTGGGGAGCTGGCCCTATGGAGCTGGCCCCGTGGAGCTGGCCCTGTGGAGCTGGCCCCGTGGAGCTGGCCCTGGGGAGCTGGCCCTAGGGAGCTGGCCCCGTGGAGCTGGCCCTGTGGAGCTGGCCCTGTGGAGCTGGCCCCGTGGAGCTGGCCCTGTGGAGCTGGCCCTGTGGAGCTGGCCCCGTGGAGCTGGCCCTGTGGAGCTGGCCCTGTGGAGCTGGCCCCGTGGAGCTGGCCCTGTGTGTGGGTGGCGTTCTGTGGGGAGGTGCTATGATGTCCCCGATCTGTCGGTCCAACGGCTGAGGACACTAAGCCCCATTCGTGAGGTCGTTGTTGCTGTTGCTGTTGCTGTTGTTGTTGTAAGACTTGCTAAACGCCGAGCTGTTCTCCGGCGAGGTACTGTCTGTGACCGAGATCCCTGGAGGTGTGTGTGGAGTGGGGAGACGGGGGGACGAGGGAGGGGGAGAGGGGGGGGGGGGGGGGGGGGACTATACCTAGACTTGCTCTTGCGTGAATGTATCGCGTTTATACAATAATAATAATAATGGCGCATGATCCCTAGCAAGATCTAGGACACAATGCGCCGTACAAAAGGCTGCAGAAAATGTATAAACATATACAACGGACAAAATAAAATAAAAAAGGTTTCGGGCCATACGAGCAACAACCACGCAATAATTTACACACAGCAATTTCAGTAAATAAACCCAAAGTTGTCAGTAACCAAACATGACCAAACTATGATTATAGCACACATGTATGATACGAGTAGATATACTGCAAATACAAAAATGTACAGCGGGATATTGCACACACACACAGACACACACACACTCACACACACACACACACACACACACACACACACACACACACACACACACACACACACACACACACACACACACACACATACACAGGTGCGATTGGGGGGTATTAATTATATACAGATTTGAAGAGATGAGTTTTTAAGGTTTGCTTGAAAGATGTTGATACTGAGTGACGAACATCATACGGTAACGAGTTCCACTGTGTTGGGCCCGTGAAAGAAAAAGCTCGTTGTCCGAAGGTCTTTGTTTTTGTGAAAGGTATGCGGAAGGTTCTGGTGTCAGAAATGGAGCGAAGTTGTCTGGATGGATGGTAGACAGTCAGGAGTTCAGAAAGATAGACTGGGTAACTTTCAGTGAAAGAATTGTAGCACAGAGTTGCGACTTTATACTGGATTCTTGAGACGATTGGTAGCCAGTGAAGTTTCTGAAGGAGGGCTTTGATGTGTTCGTGCTTGCGAGCTTTGAAGACAAATCTGGCTGCATCATTTTGGACCTTTTTGGAGTTTGTCAAGAAGATGTTTTGGAGAACCCGATAGAAGAGAATTACAGTAGTCAGGTTTTGACAAAACAAAGGCACAGAGGAGGGGTTTTGTAGCATCAATAGTGAGATAGTGACGGATGTTACTAACTCTCCGAATTTCTATGTAGGCAGATCTGCAGATGTTGGTGACATGCTTCTCCATGGACAGATAGTTAATGAGTGTTACGCCCAGATTTTTTGCCTGCAAGGAAAACAGAATATCGGTGTCTCCTATGTGAATGGAGGTTGGGTGAGGGTTTGGGAGAGAGGTTATGTTCGAGACAATGAGCAGACACTCTGTTTTATCATCATTCAGCTTGAGTTTGTTTGATGTCAGCCATGTCTTTACATCTGAAATACAATCCTGCATGCCCTGGACTGAGGTGTCTATTTGATCTGGACAGCAGGGAATCGTGCAGCTGGGTGTCATCTACGAAAGACTGGTTAGAAATGGAGTGTCGTCGAATGAGTGTAGTCAGAGGTTTTGTGTACAGAATGCATAGAATGGGTCCCAGGACAGAGCCTTGTGGAACGCCAAAGTTGAGCAAGGCTGGCTGTGACAGTTTGTTGTTGATGGTAACAGTCAGAGTTCTACTGGAAAGGTAGGATCTGAACCAGTTGAGAGGTGTACCAGAAATTCCATAGAGGTGCTCAAGTCTTTGACAGAGAATGGTTAAAAAGGATGAACACACACACACACACACACACACACACACACACACACACACACACACACACACACACACATCTGGTGGTTTTGTTTGTGTGCTTGTATTTGTGTGTGTGTGTGTGTGTGTGTGTGTGTGTGTGTGTGTGTGTGTGTGTGTGTGTGTGTGTGTGTGTGTGTGTGTGTGTGTGTGTGTGTGTGTGTTTCTCATCACGCTCTGCCTCAGCCTTCCAAAATAACCAGTCATCCATAAACTAGAGCGACAGTCAGTCTCATCAAATGTAATCGTGGCCCACTTTTTTTCCACTCACCTCTTCCCGCCCCATTTTGCTGTCCGGCGCTAAATTAGGACCTATTTCCGACGTCTTAGTGCTCATGATTGCTTCCTGCAATCTGTTGCTTAGCAGCCGTGTTCTGCAGTCCGGAGTGTCAGGAGGGCTTTAGGCGAGTCAGTCAGAAGTGGCGGAGGCAGACGTCCTTTGGGTTTCTGGCCAGTCTCCAGCCATTGATAAAGTAAGGACTGGCTCAGCTGGACTTATCAACAGCCGCGGAGGATTCGACCTTTGGAGAAGGGCCTGACGGACCGGTAGCCGCGCGCACCCATACACCATAGGCTGAACGGTCTTTGCCAACGGTTATTCAGTTACATGTGTACATAGAAGTGCCGGTGTGTGTGTGTGTGTGTGTGTGTGTGTGTGTGTGAGAGAGAGAGAGAGAGAGAGAGAGAGAGAGAGAGAGAGAGAGTCTGAGAGACATACACAGACAGGCCGCGTAGAAGAGAGAGAGAGGAGAGAGAGAGAGAGAGAGAGAGAGACAGAGACAGAGAGACAGAGAGACAGTGAGAGAGAGAGACAGAGAGACAGAGACAGACAGACAGACAGACACAGAGAGATAAACTGAAAGAGAAGGGGAAGAAAGGTAGAGGGAGAGGGGGGGAGACAGACTGAGAGACAGAGACAGTCTGACAGAGAGATAAAAAAGAGAGAGAGAGAGAGAGAGAGAGAGAGAGAGAGAGAGAGAACAATGTTTGGATGAAAGGCAATATGTTGCTGCTGGAACCCGGCAGGAGTGGCACGCAGGAAGCCACAAGTGGCAGTCAGCCGTGCCACAAGATTTATCGGACGTCAACGCCCGAACGAAATGACCGGGGCGTACGACCTGCGACGGTAAAACAGAGCAAACAGACATGTTTGTCTGCACAGCAACACGCCAGGGGCCGGTAGTAAGCTCAGTAACTGCAGTATTTATGACTGCACATGTGTGTTTGAGTGGAGGGAACGAATAGAGAATAATTGTACGTTTAGGCCTGTCTCGTTCGCGACGGAAGAGGTTGGAGCAACACTGATCCACGCTCCGATCAGCTGCTGCTCTCCAGCGTACACCGATATTCACACACTCAAATAAGCACAAGTACTATAAATGCGTACATCAATATCAACATTGTGTCTGCTATTGATTATTGTGTTGTGTCTGCTATTGATAATTGTGTTTGCTGTTGATAATTGTGTTGTGTTTGCTGTTGATAATTGTGTTGTATCTATTGATAATTGTGTTGTATCTGCTATTGATATTTGTGTTGAGTGTGCTATTGATAATTGTGTCGTGTTTGCTATTGATAATTGTGTCGTGTTTGCTATTGATAATTGTGTCGTGTTTGCTATTGATAATTGCGTTGTGTTTGCTATTGATAATTGCGTTGTGTTTGCTATTGATAATTGCGTTGTGTGTGCTATTGATAATTGTGTCGTGTTTGCTATTGATAATTGCGTTGTTTGCTATTGATAATTGCGTTGTGTGTGCTATTGATAATTGTGTCGTGTTTGCTATTGATAATTGTGTCGTGTTTGCTATTGATAATTGTGTCGTGTTTGCTATTGATAATTGTGTCGTGTTTGCTATTGATAATTGCGTTGTGTTTGCTATTGATAATTGTGTTGTGTGGAACTGGGAGCCAGAGTTTCGCTTGTGTTTTGGTAACTTGCGTGTGGGACCAGGTGTGGAGCAACTGTGACTGTATGCTTCGTCCTGGGCGGCTTTGTGCGCTTGTGCCGTTGACAGGACGTAGAAATCTCAAACCTAATTCCCCCCCCCCCCCCCCCCCCCCCCCCCACCCCGCCGTAGGCGACACGCGTTAAACTGCTGACGACCTCTTCCGCACACGCACGGATTTCATGCTTCCCGACACTTGCCCGCGGACAGCAGGGACATTCCAGACATTCCAATCCAATCCTTCACTTTATAGTGCTAGGTTCGAATCGATTTGAAGAGAGGACTGTGGGCAGAGCCAAGCCACAAGAGTGCTTCTTCGGTGTCATGGAAAATCTGTTGTAGGCCAATGACTTCATTCCACTTTTTATTGGCCTTACTATAGCTTCCGTGGTCCTTGTGTTGTACATCGAATTCGGCGATGATCAGCATCAAAGCGAGTTATGTATAATTATGTGATTATTGACTTTTTGTTGGCTCGGTTGTGTTTGCTTTGCTTGTTTATTCTCGACATCTAAACAAGTGATGTATATATGATTATTGACTTTTTGTTGGCTTGGTTGTGTTTGCCTTGGATGTTTGTTCTCGACATCTAAACAAGTGATGTATATATAAACTGGTGTCCAACACGGCGTCACCGCATGCCGTTTTGCGGATTACTTTGTACTTCCTGTACACTCCTGATAATCCACGTCGTTTTTAACGTCACTGAATGAACCTAGTGCTTTGGACCGACAAACACATGTGTAAGGCAGGGACGGTTTTGTTAGTGATACCGATTTGCCCAAATATTTGGTCAGTATATTTCCCCCCCCCCCCCCCCCCCCCTTTTTTTTTTTTTAAATTTCCAAACATTCCATTCTTTATCGACGCATCGTTAACCCAGGTTGACACTGTTCTGGATTCGAACCACCCGGGGTCTTATTTTGATTTCCTTTGAGGAATTTGTTTCCAGCGGTAGATATTGCCCTTCGTGTGCAACTTCAGCTCCTGGTGGCATCGCAGTATTACTTTCTTCTTTCTCCCCCTCCCATCTCTCTCTCTCTCTCTCTCTCTCTCTCTCTCTCTCTCTCTCTCTCTCTCTCTCTCTCTCTCTCTCTCTCATTATTCTAGTATGATTATGATCTATATCTGGGGCTGTATCTTGCTAGGGGCTGCTGCGGGTTTATGTCAGTAAATAGATTTCTATTTGCAGTTCTCTCCCCTCCCTCCCCTGCACTTGCCAGGCGGTGATGACATGGGCGTTGCGAACCTAGTCTCTGTCTACGTCAGTTCCCCCCCCTCCTCCACCCCCAACACCGCCCCTCCATCTCCACAACTTCACCTACGCCGAAGCCATCAGTATTTTTCTGTTAGTGTTTGTTGTTGTTGTTGTTTTAACCCCATGGCACGGCCCAAGGCTGACTTGAGCACGGCTGGCCTAGCGGTTAGGTGTCAGGGTGTAAAGCGGAGGGCATCAGTTCCATTCCATGCTTCGGTTATCCTTTCTCTTTAAAAGCCGTAGTGTATTGACACTGTCCCCCCCCCCCCCCCCCAAAAAAAAAAAAAAAAAAGAAGAAGAAGAAAGAATCAAACATTAAAATGGCTGTCATCGCTGCCCATCTTAATGCAGAAGTCGTTCTCTGTGGCGGTGACGGTGTAGCGGTGGGTATAGCCCCACCCTCCCACACCTGCGGAGATCTCGGTCCATGCCAGTGTCTATGATCTCGGTCCATGCCAGTGTCTTTGCGGAGATCTCGGTCCATGCCAGTGTCTATGATCTCGGTCCATGCCAGTGTCTTTGCGGAGATCTCGGTCCATGCCAGTGTCTATGATCTCGGTCCATGCCAGTGTCTATGCGGAGATCTCGGTCCATGCCAGTGTCTATGATCTCGGTCCATGCAGTGTCTGGGATTAGATGTCTATGCGGAGATCTCGGTCCATGCCAGTGTCTTTGCGGAGACTGGCCTGAGTGTCTGCATGTTGCCAGTGTCTATGCGGAGATCTCGGGTCCATGCCAGTGTCTATGCGGAGATCTCGGTCCATGCCAGTGTCTTTGCGGAGATCTCGGTCCATGCCAGTGTCTACTGTCACGACTGTCAGCACTGTCAGCACTGTCAGCACTGTCACACGTCACCACGTCACTGTCAGCACAGTCAGACTTCACCACTGTCACCACTGTCACCACTGTCAGACAGTAGCACTGTCACGACTGTCACCACTGTCACCACTGTCAGCACTGTCAGCACAGTCAGCACTGTCACCACTGTCACCACTGTCACCACTGTCAGCACAGTCAGCACTGTCACGACTGTCACCACTGTCACCACTGTCAGCACAGTCAGCACTGTCACACTGTCACACTGTCACCACTGTCACCGACTGTCAGCACTGTCAGCACTGTCAGCACAGTCACCACTTCCCACTGTCAGCACAGCGCCGTAATGTCACCACTGTCACCACTGTCCACACACTGTCAGCACTGTCACCACTGTCACCACTGTCAGCACAGTCAGCACTGTCACCACTGTCACCACTGTCACCACTGTCACCACTGTCACCACTGTCACGACTGTCAGCACTGTCAGCACTGTCAGCACAGTCACCACTGTCACCACTGTCAGCACAGTCAGCACTGTCACCACTGTCACCACTGTCACACGTCACACTGTCACCACTGTCACGCACTGTCACCACTGTCACCACTGTCACCACTGTCACACAGTCAGCACTGTCACCACTGTCAGCACTGTCACACTGTCACCACTGTCACCACTGTCACCACTGTCACCACTGTCACCACTGTCAGCACAGTCAGCACTGTCACACTGTCACCACTGTCACCACTGTCAGCACGTCACACTGTCACACTGTCACGACTGTCACGCACTGTCACCACTGTCACCACTGTCAGCACAGTCAGCACTGTCACGACTGTCACCACTGTCACCACTGTCACCACTGTCAGCACAGTCAGCACTGTCACGACTGTCACGACTGTCAGCACGGTCACCACGCCGCGCCTGTGTTGCGTGTGGCGTGACACGGTGCAGAGGGGACGCCCCGAGTCCTGGCGGGACAAGCACATCCATCTTCACCACCGGCGCCGAAACTGAAGTTGACGCGGGGGACATGAAAATCAGAGAGAAGGGCGTAATGGAGGCCGCCGTGGTGCACTGTAAACTTCTTTATTACGCGCTGCTGGCGCTGAGGTCTTATTTCAGTCTGGACTTGTAAATGGTAGACACTTGTAAATGGTAGACATTTGTAAATGGTAGACACTTGTAAATGGTAGACAAATGTGTGTTGGACGGGGGCAAAGCTCGGGCTGCTGCTGTGTGTGGTGTGTGTGTGTGTGTGTGTGTGTGTGTGTGTGTGTGTGTGTGTGTGTGTGTGTGTGTTGTGTTGTGTGTGTGTGTGTGTGTGTGTGTGTGTGTGTGTGTGTGTGTGTGTGTGTGTGCTGGTAAATACAAGGTACATAAATTCCACCACAGGTACTGTGGATTGGCAGTTGGACTTATGTGGAGTGGCAGTTCTGAATACTATGGAGAATGGAGACAACTTGATCTGCTATGAAGTCTATGACTATTGTTAGTACACACTCTCTATAGCAGAGGAATAGGGCTTTAGCTGGGTGACATTGAAGTCCTAACAGGAAAGGTCGCTGGTGTAATACCGAAGACTAGTACAGAGAAGTCAATAGCTAATCAAACTTGTTTTCTCTTCCACGATCCAACCAGGCCATCTTGTTGGGTTTCTATAGTTACTTTGGCGTCATCAGTTCAGGGTGTAGATAACCAGTGTGTGTGTGTGTGTGTGTGTGTGTGTGTGTGTGTGTGTGTGTGTGTGTGCGCGCGCGCGTGCGTGTGTGTGTGTGTGAGAGAGTGTGTGTGTGTGTGTGTGTGGTGTGTGTGTGTGTGTGTGTGTGTGTGTGTGCTGTGCGCGCGTGCGTGTGTGCGTGTGTGAGAGAGAATGTGTGTGTGTGTGTGTGTGTGCGTGTGTGTGTGTGTGTGTGTGTGTGTGTGTGTGTGAGAGAGAGAGAGAGAGAGAGAGAGAGAGAGAGAGAGAGAGAGAGAGTGTGTGTGTGTGTGTGTTTGTGTTGTGTTTGTGTTGCTTTTTTCTTTTTTTCTTTTTGCCCTCTGTGTGTTTTGGTACCGAGAGCACATTTCTCCCGATCTGTGGTTAGTCCATGACGCCTGGCTGTGTGTGGGCAGTCATTAGGCAGGAGCCTAACCGACTGACCGAGTTATTGGGATTTACTTGGAAGATGACATCTGTTCGCCCTGCGGATTGGTTTTATTCTGCTGGTGGTACGGGTTTTATTCTGCTGTTGGTGCGGGTTTTATTCTGCTGTTGGTGCGGGCTTTATTCTGCTGTTGGTGCGGGTTTTATTCTGCTGTTGGTGCGGGCTTTATTCTACTGTTGGTGCGGGCTTTATTCTGCTGTTGGTGCGGGTTTTATTCTGCTGTTGGTGCGGGTTTTATTCTGCTGTTGGTGCGGGCTTTATTCTGCTGTTGGTGCGGGTTTTATTCTGCTGTTGGTGCGGGTTTTATTCTGCTGTTGGTGCGGGTTTTATTCTGCTGTTGGTGCGGGCTTTATTCTGCTGTTGGTGCGGGTTTTATTCTGCTGTATGCGGGTTGTTGCATCCACAGCGGGGCAGGGCATGAGAGTCGTTCCCTTTGTTTGTTTGTGTCTTCCTTCTGTTTCGTCTTCACCTTTCATAAACACGAAGCAAAACGGAACGCAAACACCATGATCAAAACATCAAGACCCTAAAATACTACTGTTACTGTTTCGTTGGCTCCCCCCCCCCCCCCCCCCCCCCCCCCCCCCCCCACCCCTTTTTTTTTATATTATTTTTTTAAACGAATTAATCCTACAGAAAACAAAATCAAAATTATCTTTACTGGCTCAATTAATTTTAGCGAGCGTGTACAACAACAACAACAACTAACTTGTAAAACAATGGGTAAAATAGTACAGTTGCCCTAACTTTGACCGGTGTTGGTTTTTTCCTCAGTTCCGCACGAAGCCGCTCAACCGACGGGAAAAATGGAATATTAATCAAGTGGCCTGAAGAATGATGCTTTAATTAACTGTCTTGGCTGAAGCCGGAAGAAATCTGCCGACTGTAGTTTCTCAGGGAATTCGTTCGCCCCCCCCCCCTCCCCCCCCCCCCCCCCCCACAGCTGCTAGAGGCGAGTTGTTGGGAGACGGGAGGAGGGGGCTGGGGGGGGGGGGGGTCAAGACTCCCCGCTGACCAGAACTGTGACATTGCCCTGGAATTGAATTTCCCCGGAGTGGTGGGGACGGGAGGTGTGTGTGTGTGGGGGGTGGGGTGGGGGTGGGGTGGGGGGTTGGGGGGGGGTGGATGACGTGCCTGTGACCAGGGTGCAGCCTTGGAGGATTAGGAGGGCGAAGAGGAAGGGGGGGGTGGATGACGTGCCTGTGACCAGGGTGCAGTGCCCTTGGAGGATTAGGAGGGCGAAGAGGAAGGGGGGGGGGGGGGCTCGCTTTTGACCAGATTATGACACTGTCTTGGATTAGAGACGCTGAAGGAAAAGGGGGGGGGGTGATGACGCTGAGAGAAAAGGGGGGGTGAATGAGGCGAGGGCAAGAAGGGGTGGGGGAGGGGGGGTGTGAGGCTGGAGGCAAGGAAGGGGTGGGGGGGGGGGGGGTGATGACGCGCCGATGACCCGAGCTGTGACACTGACGTGACAGTGAGTTGGCCCGGGGCGCTGTGCTGGCGGTGGCTGTCCAGCCCGACCGGCCCTGTAATCACATCAGGCAGAGCTAGCAGCCAGGCCGCCCTGGAGGCGACGGGGGGCCGGGGAGGAGGTGGTGGCCACCCAGACTGCCGTCAACGGCGTCAGCCCCTAGTCTCCTTCCCTGATGACGATTGGCACCGTCTGGAGGACCCTATTGTACGTCACTGGGGCCAGATTCGGATGGTAAAATTCACTCAGGGTTGTCGTTTGCCTTGCTCTCTCTCTCTCTCTCTCTCTCTCTCTCTCTCTCTCTCTCTCTCTCTCTCTCTCTCTCTCTCTCTCTCTCTCTCTCTCAAATACCGCTAAAGTGCAACACACGTTCACCCCCCCCCCCATTCCCTCCTTGTGTATGGGTCGGTGGTCTTTACAATAAACCATGTGTCAGTGTCTCTCTCTTTCTCCCTCTCTCTCTCCCTCCCTCTCTCTCTCTCCCTCCCTCTCTCTCTCTCCCCCTCTCTCTCTCTCTCTTTCTCTCCTAAACCTTTATCCTTGTGTAATAAAGTTCAGTCAATCAATCAATCAATCAATCTCTCTCTCTCTCTCTCTCTCTCTCTCTCTCTCTCTCTCTCTCTCTCTCTCTCTCTCTCTCTCTCTCTCTCTCTCTCTCTCTCTCTCTCTCTCTCTCTCTCTCTCTCTCTCTCTCTCTCTCTCTCTCTCTCTCTCTCTCTCTCAAACCTAAATAATCTTTTGCTTAGCTTACAGGAAAGTATAAATAATATTCTTCAATGGACTGAACTAAATCATATGTCGCTAAACTCGTACAAAACCAAATACATGACCATAACAACAAGACAAAAACGCCAGAACATATCTTCTCGCATGCCACTTTATATTGGAAATGAGAAAATTGTCGAAGTAGCAACATATTAAGTTTTAGGAGTAACTATTGATAATAATTTGACTTGGACAAATCATGTAAATGAACTAACCAAACGTGTTTCTCAAAAGCTATACCAACTCGCAAAAATTAAACATTTTCTAAATGCTCATGTTCGAAAACTATTTTTTCATGCACATATCCAACCAATCATTAACTATGCTTCAATACTCTGGGACTCTGCTAGTGCAAACACACTAAAACCTCTTGTTAGTATTCACAAGCGAGCCCTTAAATTAACCCTTCGAAAATCCACATTTTTGACAGCTCACGACTATAAACTTTTAGATGTTCTTCCGCTAAAATTAAAATTAGAATTTAATAAAGTCATTATTGTGCATAAAATAGTATCTGGTTATGCACCATCAAATCTAAAATTAAACTTTCATTCAAATCAGAACAGACATTCACACAAACTTGTAGTACCCCGTCCTAGATTAGATTTATTTAAATGTAGCTTGATGTATTCCGGGGGAAACCTATGGAACAATTTACCATTATCGATTAAAATGTTGTCAGATTACAAAGCTTTTAAAAAAACACACTTTTAAACAGTACTTAATTGAAAAAAATCACAACAAACATTGATTAAGGATATGTGCACGATTTCTTTGATTTTGAACATGATCGCATTCGTTTTTATTCTCAATATCTGTGAATATGTTGTGTCAAATATGTATATTATGTATACATGCATGCTCTGCATTTTACTCTCTGTCTGTCTGTCTGTCTGTCTGTCTGTCTGTCTGTCTGTCTGTCTGTCTGTCTGTCTGTCTGTCTCTTCTGTCTCTCTCTCTCTCTCTCTCTCTCTCTCTCTCTCTCTCTCTCTCTCTCTCTCTCTCTCTCTCTCTCTCTCTCTTTTTGTGTGTGTGTGACTTATGTAGATGTTTGGGCGTTTGGATTATACTATGATTGCAATTTAATTATTATCATTTTATCATCGGCAAGATAATTGTTTACATGAAATACTTGGTTGCTATTATAACTGTATGAGTAGTGCGTGTTCGCATTTGTGTTTACTGTGTTGCATGTGAGTTGTGCGTGTTCGCCTGTGTGTTTTGTCTGTGTGTGTCTGTGTGCTTTTGTGTTCACTGTGTGAGTAGTGCCTGTGTACACGTGTGTTCAGTGTGTGAGTAGTGCCTGTGTACCTGTGTGTTCAGTGTGTGAGTAGTGCCTGTCTACCTGTGTGTTTTGTGTGAGTAGTGCCTTTGTACCTGTGTGTTCAATGAGTAGTGCATGTGTACCTGTGTCTTCAGTGTGTGAGTAATGCCTGTGTACACGTGTGTTCAGTGTGTGAGTAGTGCCTATGTACCTGTGTGTTCAGTGTGTGAGTAGTGTCTGTGTACCTGTGTGTTTAGTGTGTGAGTAGTGCCTGTGTACCTGTGTGTTTTGTGTGTGAGTAGTGTCTGTGTACCTGTGTGTTCAGTGTGTGAGTAGTGTCTGTGTACCTGTGTGTTCAATGTGTTAGTGGTGCCTGTCTACCTGTGTGCTCAGTGTGTGAGTAGTTTTGTTATTTTTTAGGGGGGCATGTGTACCTGTGTGTTCAGTGTGTGAGTAGTGTCTGTGTACCTGTGTGTTCAGTGTGTTAGTAGTGCATGTGTACCTGTGTGTTCAGTGTGTGAGTAGTGTCTGTGTACCTGTGTGTTCAGTGTGTTAGTAGTGCATGTGTACCTGTGTGTTCAGTGTGTGAGTAGTGTCTGTGTACCTGTGTGTTCAGTGTGTTAGTAGTGCATGTGTACCTGTATGTTCAGTGTGTGAGTAGTGCCCGTGCACCTGTGTTTTTATATTTTCATGTATTCTTATTCTTGTTGTTTTGATGTTTGTTTTTTATGAGCCTGTCTGCTGAAACTGCCCCTGGTGGGACGAACAAAGATTGATTTATTCAATGGCCCGGCATGGAATCATGAATATCATCAGCGGCAGCAGCAACATGAGTATCAACATCATGATCATCCTCGTGTGGTGATGATAGTGAGGATGGAAGCGGAACCTGTCGTAACTGGTTCACATTCATTTCGTTTACTGTCATGTCCTTCATCACACGCGCTACATACAGCGTGTAGCAGTGGACTGGGGGGGCGGACAAACTCGCGGGTTTTGTTGCGCTAGTTCTGCATAAGTAGACGACAGACGCGCCACATTTCCGGCTACTTCCGCCACTTTTTACCGGTGTTTACATTTCTTACCGATGTCAGTAGTGCAAGGAAAAAAGGCCGCTCTGCGCATTCTGGGAATCTCCCGAGACACAATGCGGTTGGTGCGGTAAATGAGAGAGAAAACTAGCGGAGCAGAGAGTGATAGCCCGTGTTCCGATCTGATGATTTCCCCCAGGGATTGCGCGGATAGTTTTTACTTTGCTGTTTCAAGGCTTCTACAGATCTCTCTTTGTCTTTCTCTTCGGTGTGTGAGTGAGTGCGTGTGCGTGTGTGTGTGTGTGTGTGAGTGTGTGTGTGTGTGTGTGTGTGTGTGTGTGTGTGTGTGTGTGTGTGTGTGTGTGTGTGTGTGTGTGTAGTGTGTGTGTGTGCTCTGTGTGTGTGTGTGTGTGTGTGTGTGTGTTGTGTGTGTGTGTGTGTGTTGTGTGGTGTGACTCTGTGTGTGTTTGTGTGTGTTTTTGTGTTGTGTGTGACGTTGTGTGAGAGTGTGTCGGTGAATGTGTGTGTGTGTGTTGTGTTGTGTGTGACTCGTGTGTGTTGTGTGTGTGTGTGTGTGGTGTGAACCCCCCCCCCCCCCTTCTCTCTTTCTACTGAACTACTACAATTTCGGTTCGTTCTCTCTCTCATCTCTCCTCCCCACCCTCTCTCTCCTCTCTCCTCTCCCTCCATCCCCCTCCCCCACTCGCGCACACACACACAGCTGAAACGAAGAAGAGCTGAATCGGAGAATCGAACCGACGTCGTCCCCTTTTTAAGGAGAAAATTTGTTTTCGCTAATTGTAAAAAAGAAAAGAAAAACAAAAGTGCACACACATACAGACTATAGAAATTTTATTGTCTATGAATAACATAGAAATTTGCCTTACGACTGCATAAAACACACACACACACACACACACACACACACACACACACACACACACACACACACACACAACCACCACACACACACACACACACACACACACACACACACACACACACACACACACATTTACGCTACAAAACCACGGCAACACCAACAAACACAAAAAGAGACATAAAATGACGATCGTCTTGTTCCATTGATAGATCGCTGTCGAAGATGCATGTGACGATGACATGGCCGAGGTTGCAGACGTTTTCAGCGAAGTGACTATGGGTATAGCTGAGAGAGTTTCTCTCTGGAAGCTGCAAGGTGGTGTTGACACGAAGAGGAGCTTCAGTTTTGTCATTATCTGACTTTGCTTTCATCCATTTTGAAATGAACTGGAAAATATCAGCAAATAAATAGCCCGCAAGATAATACGAAACAACAAAACAAAAATCAATAATTTTACACCAATAACCAGGTCTGCTGCGTTAAAAACAACAACAACAACACCAACAACAACAACAAAACAACAACAAAACAACATCCCTGAGAAAGCTTTGAGCCGTGTGTAGCACACAGAGCAGCGCGACCTATAAGCTCCCTCCCCTCCCCTCCCCCCCCCCCCCCCCCCCCCCCCCCCCCCCCTCAACCCCTGCAGGACCACACGGAACAGTAATAATACGTCTACCGACAGTATCCCTCAACCCCTACAGGACCACACGGAACAGTAATAATACGTCTACCGACAGTATCCCTCAACCCCTACAGGACCACACGGAACAGTAATAATACGTCTACCGACAGTATCCCTCAACCTCTGCAGGATCACACGGAACAGTAATAATAAGTCTACTGACAGTATCCCTCAACCCCTACAGGACCACACGGAACAGTAATAATAAGTCTACTGACAGTATCACTCAACCCCTGCTGGACCACACGGAACAGTAATAATAAGTCTACTGACAGTATCCGTCAAGCCCTGCAGGACCACACGGAACAGTAATAATAAGTCTACTGACAGTAATTATCTGTCAACACGAAATGAGAGCTGCCGTCAAATAGGTCGTCTTTTTCCAGATGCTGGCATCTTCCAACAATGCTTCCTGCCATCTGGGTCGATACCCGAGCGCGAGCAGAGTTGAAAAATATGAAAACTGACAGGAAAAAAAGAAGGGTGCACTACATTTATGCAGCTCTAGGAAAAATAAGGTCACGGCTCTAGCACAGTGCCAGAAAGAAAGCGAAATGAAACGTTGCCCGAGTGTGTGGAACTGTGAGCCAGCGGGTTATTGGATTTTGGTTAAACTTATGTAACGCCGAGTTTTTCCCCGAAGAGGTACTGGTGGGGACCGAGATCCCAGGAGGTGGGGGAAGAAGGAGACTGTACCTAACGCTACACTGTCACCACCAGGAGGTGGGGGAAGAAGGAGACTGTACCTAACGCTACACTGTCACCACCACAATGACTTCTGCATTAAGATGGGCAGCCATTTGAGCTATTTTAATGTTTCATTAATAACTGAGAGGGACAGAGTCACAAGGCAGTGTCCACAGACCACAACCTATCTGAAGACAAAGGAGAGCCAAAGCGGAATTGAACCGAGGTCCTTTGGCTTACCAGCCTAACTCCTTACCGCGGGGCCAAACCGGCTGCCATGAGCCATCCGTTTGGCTTAGTGGTAGGCGTTAAGTGCCTTCTTAAACTGGACGAACTTTTGCTTCGCGAACCCAGTTCGGGTTGTTCAGCGAACCTGAAACAGGTTTGGCGAACTTGGCTCGTTCTTCAATTGGACGAACTTTTACTTCGCGAACCTGCTTCGGGCACCGTTCGGCGAACTGCGACGGTTCGGGGTCCAAAACGCTTTGCTCGACATGCTCTGGGAATGTTCGCCATGTTCGGCGAACCTTGCGTCTGACTGGGTGACATCAAAAGAGAGCTCTCCTGTGGATGAGGAAGAAAGTACTGGAAATAAAAATAAAAATGGATGATGGTGTCGATACTTCACTCGCCTCAGAGGGAATTGACCTATTTGTTGATTTGTGGGAGGCGCAGCCTTGTCTCTGGGACCCAGACTGATATAGTAGTTAGTTGAATTACCCTGTGAGTGATGATTAAAGTATACTGAATTGACTTTAGCCTACATTTTAAATCATGCGGTCTGCTGTGCTTCTGTCGCAAGTTCTTGCCGAAGCTTTCATCGCATTATCAGCCAGCTAAGAAACGAAGTATAGTTCGTCGAGCTGTCCGAAAGTACTGTTCATTTTCTGTGAACTAAAAGTTGGTCTGAGCTCAATTAAGAAACTAATTATAGTTTGTCGAACTGTCCGAAGTAGGTTCTGCGAACTACCAGTTCGCCCAATTAAGAACGGGCTTTAGGGATGTAAACATACCTTCTACACAGGTGTTGTAGCTTCTGCAACGTTAATTGTCGGAGAGTCCGTCAGACAGCTGACTGGCTTTTCGGGCCTTGGGGAAAAAGGCGAACAACATCACACAACGACACCACACAACATCACACAACGACACCACACAACGACATCACACAACGACACCACACAACATCACACAACGACATCAAACACCACACATCACACACCACACATCACACAACGACATCACATAGCACCACACAACATCAGACAACATCACACACCACACGACATCACACATCACACAACATCACACAACGACATCACACATCACACGTACTACCATCTACTGTAAGACCAGCGCAGCGGTGGCCCTGTGTATTATGTACAGGTGTGTGGAGAGAGCTGTCGGCTGTGGATCACCCCGGTTATTTTAAGCATCTGATCGAGTGCAGGCGAGGGGATGGGGGTTGTTTCCAAGGTGGGGGGAGGGGGGAGGGGGTAGGTCTCCGTCCCCGGGAGATAGGAGGAGTCCCTAGGGGAAGATGAACTAAAGCCGTGATCGATAGGCCCTGATCCTGAGATCGATAGGCCCTGATCCTGAGATCGATAGTTCCCTGATCCTGAGATCGATAGGCCCCTGATCCTGAGATCGATAGTCCCCTGATCCTGAGATCGATAGGCCCCTGATCCTGAGATCGATAGGCCCCTCATCCTGAGATCGATAGGCCCCTCATCCTGAGATCGATAGGCCCCTCATCCTGAGAACTTCTCGCCACACGCGCACGCACTGGCTGCGAGCCCCTGATTTACAACTCTTCTGATACTAAAGCCGATTTATTGCGTGGCATCATTTCCGGAATGGAGCCCGGTTCCTTGTGGCCAGTGCACATTTTCAGCCCTCGGCCTGTTTTAAGGCCGTGAACAGCGCATGCCAGGGGATAATAATGAAGGTGCAATTCTACCCACAGATCTGGGAGAAACGGTTAAATAGAAGGGCGTTCATCACTCGTAACTGAAGTGAACTAGCTACAGCGTCTCTGAAGCGTCGTGCCCAAGGTGTGGAAGAGCTCCGATAAAAGGGCTGGTCTGTCACAGGGGAACTAAAGCGATAAGCGTCGCTGGCCCCATCGATAGCACCGGAATTTTTAAAAAAGACAAAAAGACGCACTGCAGTTCTTTTCACTCGATTTTTCGTCCTGTTGGTTAAAACCCACCGTTTCATAGTTGCAGAAACACCACCGTGAGAACCGTCATTTTGTTCTCAGGCACTCTGTGTCAGTGACGTCATAAAGAAAGCCGGACTACTGGGGCCAGAGTACTGAATACGTCACCAGCCAGCCTTTTTCTGCTCTCCATTGGTAAAGAGGAAACCAACATGGCTGCGCCCTGAGCAGCTTAAGTTCGAGGCAATAACAATAACAACAACAACAGCAACAACAAGAGAAAGTAAGCTACGTCTTGTGTGTCGATACTGACAAAGACAACCAAATGAAACAGGCGGTGTGTGGACAGTTGGCACACTTTCTCTTTTCTGCTCACCTTTCTATTTCGGTTCTGCTTCAAACAAATTATTTTTGAAAGTCTTATTGATTTTACATCGAATTTAGAAAATGGATGTTCCGCCGCCTGGGCGATGGCTGTATCTTGGAGGCAGCCATTGTGGGCCACTGATACGTAGTCTATGGATTACGCACATCCGCAATGTGGTGAAGTCAAGCCAAACAATTCCTGTCGCATCCTACTTATACATTCGTCTGGCAAGCGAGGCATTTGCTTCTAAACAGAGTTAAGACAAAGCACAACATTGTAGACCACAGTTTAAAAACAACTTCCACGAGACAAGGCGGCCTTCGTGAACACACGGAAGCAACGTGTCCAGACATTTTTGACAGAGCTGTCTGGTCCGGTTCCTGTGCTGATGTTGTCTATCGATCCGGGTAGGTCATGTACGGCTTTCTTCGCCTCCAGGTAACCTGTGGGCAGAGAGAAAGCGTGCCAGCCCTTGACATCTACCCGCTGACTTTTCCAGGCAAACAGTTTTGTCCGTTTTGACAGCTGTTCTCTCACCCTCTCTCTCTCTCTCTTCCCGGCCCCCTGTCCCCTTTATCCTCTCTCTCTCTCTCTCTCTCTCTCTCTCTCTCTCTCTCTCTCTCTCTCTCCCCCCCCCCCCCCCCTCCCCTTGTCTCTCGCTCCACCCTTTCCCCTCTCGACGAATGACACCGTAGGACGATGCACTCAATTGCATGTAATCCTATCCGTATTTTTTTTAAGTTGAAATGTTCCGGAATAAAAGCCGAATGCTATCTCGCCAAATATTTTCCATGTCCTTACTGTCTCGTGGCTTGGGGTGATTGAGTTGGAAATGAACATTAGAAAGCTGACTCTTAAAACAAAACCCCGTTATTTTACAGACCCGCTGTGCAGCGGACGTGTCAAGCTGTCAGG
>JABMCL010002130.1:975000-1017500 GCA_018857735.1 Alviniconcha marisindica | reverse complement strand
TTGCTTTCTGTTCTTTGTTTCGCTTACGTGTGTCATAGCTTGTCACAGGAGAGTGGGAAACAGCGCAGAACTAGAGCGAGAGTTGTTCAAGTGACAGCGAAATTTCTCTCATTTTCCATGGTGAATATCCTGCTTAAAAGCTTCAGGCGACATTCTGTTTTAATACACGCGCGGGCAGAAAGATGTTTTGCCGCCCCTGGTGTGTTTTGTTTGTTTGTTTGTTTTGATTACTGTTGGTTGTTGTTGTTGTTGTTCTCTCTCTCTCTCTCTCTCTCTCTCTCTCTCTCTCTCTCTCTCTCTCTCTCTCTCTCGTGAAGAAGCATCTGCCTCTGACATTGCCGTCGTCTGTTGGATTGTCTCGGTGCTTCTTTGTCTGT
Source organism: Alviniconcha marisindica (assembly GCA_018857735.1). Classification (NCBI taxonomy): domain Eukaryota; kingdom Metazoa; phylum Mollusca; class Gastropoda; family Provannidae; genus Alviniconcha; species Alviniconcha marisindica. The sequence continues at coordinate 1,017,123 of JABMCL010002130.1, read as the reverse complement.
TTGGTTTTCAAACGTGAAGACGTCTAATTGAACAGTTAAACAGGATTTTTTTATTTTTTTTAATCCTTTCCCAGCAAACGGGTAACATCTCCAGTCTGAAACACTGTCCACGTGGAGAGGGACAGACTACTGGAGTTTGAGCCTATTACAACCTAGCGCCAAAGCACGCACGTAAACATGAGACGCATGCATCCACCCCGGGTAAAAAAAGAGTTCAGTCTCGATTCAAACGATTGTGGTTTTATTTGCGCTAGTGTAAACTTTGTTAGCGGCTATAAATGACACCCCTTGTTTTATTTGAGTTGTTTGTAACAAATTTGGCAACTGGCCTGGCTTCTGTCTAATGACACGCTTCTGTCTAATGACACGCTTCTGTCTAATGACACGCTACATGTCCGTGTCAACAGCGTCAACCTCGCCTACGGCTTGAAGAATCAGGGTGTGGCTTGTGTGGCTGTAGAACTCAGGGTCTGTTCTGTGGGGGTGTAGGAGTCAGGGTGTGGGAGTCAGGGTGCGGGGCTGTGGGAGTCAGGGTGTGGGGGGAGTCAGGGTGCGGGGTGTGGGAGTCAGGGTGCGGGGCTGTGGGAGTCAGGGTGCGGGGCTGTGGGAGTCAGGTGCGGGGTGTGGGAGTCAGGGTGGGGGCTGTGGGAGTCAGGGTGCGGGGCTGTGGGAGTCAGGGTGCGGGGCTGTGGGAGTCAGGGTGCGGGGCTGTGGGAGTCAGGGTGCGGGGTGTGGGAGTCAGGGTGCGGGGGTGTGGGAGTCAGGGTGCGGGGCTGTGGGAGTCAGGGTGCGGGGCTGTGGGAGTCAGGGTGCGGGGCTGTGGGAGTCAGGGTGCGGGGCTGTGGGAGTCAGGGTGCGGGGTTGTGGGAGTCAGGGTGTGGGGGTGTGGGAGTCAGGGTGTGGGGGTGTGGGAGTCAGGGTGTGGTGTGCAGGGCTGTGGGCTCGCAGTGTGGCTTGTGGGACTGTTGAAGTCAAACAGACGCGAAGAGAGGAGAGAGAAGACAAAACTGTTTTAGTGTGAGGTCTCCGCCCCCTAGCGTTAGCAGTGAACATATTCAGGCAGTTCCTGTTCGGACTTATCATGTGACGGACTTAGACTGCTTTCTAAAGTTCTAATGTTTACAAGTTTTTAAAAAAGGAAAAAAGATGGACAGTTTCTCTACGCTGGATATGTATCCCGCTAGCTAGCATTAAGGAAAATCTAAGCATAGACCTTTGTCTACAGTCCTTTGCGGGAATGAGTTTATTTATTTCCACATGCTGCGTGCTGTCGGCATATCAATAAATAAAAAAAAGGACTTCTGTTTCTGGCGTACTACAGACCGGACAATACAGGCTCCTACATTGAGCTGACGAGTTGTGCTGCAAGCAGTCAAATGCCAGTGCAGACGTCCAGTTGTGAATCCAGCAAACACCCTTCCTACACTGAAAAGAGAAAGCCAGACAGCCAGCAAGGGGGCGGGCCGGGAAAGCGGTAAATAGCTCTCACGACGATTGCATGCATGGACATATAACGCCTTGCCAGTGGAACCGACTTCATTGGAGGAAATGATAATGATAATAATAAAGACGTATTTGTAAAGCGAGAACCTCTAACATAAAAACAGATGTCGTTGCGCGGTATAGCAAGGAACTTTAAACAACCCACGCTGAGACACCACAAGCGGAAAGCAACAGTAACAATCGTTAGAAGGAATGCAAGCCACAAGAATCCAACAGCAAGATTTACAACGCAGCACGCACGCCGCTACACACCCACCCGCGCGCCACACACCAACACACACACACACACACATCGCACACACACACACACACAACACACACACACACACACACACACACACACACACACACACACACACACACACACACACACACACACACACACAACACACACACATACTAACAGTTAGAGGAGCAACACAAGACAACAGCAAATTACATCCGCACGCACCACAATTTCACATGCACAACACACACACACACACACACACAACACACAACACAACACACACACACACACACACACACCTCGCATTACTTATGAAGGGGTTTGAGGGGATAGAGAGTTTCCATGAAAAGTAAGAGGTTTAAAACGGGTCGGTCTTCAGAGAGGGGTTTAAAATATCAGAAGCGAGGCCAGACACGGTGGAGGAAATTCAACTAAAATCTTCTTTTTTTTAAGATTTGAGATTTTGGCTGATTTGCAGTGTTGGACACATGTTTTATCGAATAAATAATACATTTTGAGTCAAAAATGGGTTTTATTATGCATAAATTGTCAATAAAGATTGCTTACTGATTCGTGGTTGCCTTTGATTTGGGCAATTTTGATGAAAATCGGCAATGTTTGGGCATTGACAACAACCTAGTTTTGCTCTGGCGACCTTTGGATCACGAGTCCGGCGTTGTACCGCTGAACCATCCCCGCTTCCCAGCTACTGATAACCGCCACAGTGGGCTCTGTCTGTTAGCCCGGAGTAGGTAACAATATTGCTGAACATGCTGCGCATGCTGCTGCACTTCGGTTCATTCAACTACATTTTTTCTCAGTCCTCTTCAAACATAGAGTGTCGTGTGTCTTGAGCTAAAACCCGATCTAAATGGTAAATGTTGGAGTAGTCAGAGTGTGTGTGTGTGTGTGTGTGTGTGTGTGTGTGTGTGTGTGTGTGTGTGTGTGAGAGAGAGAGAGAGAGAGAGAGAGAGACAGACAGACAGACAGACAGACAGACAGACAGACAGACAGACAGACAGATGTTTTAATCTGTGTGTGTATATAAGTGTGTGTGTGTGTGTGTGTGTGTGTGTGTGTGTGTGTGTGTGTGTGTGTGTGTGTGTGTGTGTGTGTGTGTGTGTGAGAGAGAGAAAGAGAGAGAGAGAGATTTAAATATGTGTGTATATAAGTGTGTGTGTGTGTGTGTGTGTGTGTGTGTGTGTGTGTGTGTGTGTGTGTGTGTAGAAGGGAGAGAGAGAGAGAGAGAGAGTTTTTGTCTGTGTGTGTGTGTAGTGTGTGTGTGTGTGTGTGTGTGTGTGTGTGTGTGTGTGTGGTGACTGTGTGTGTGTGTGTGTGTGTGTGTGTGACTGTGTGTGTGTGTGTGTGTGGTGTGTGTGTGTGTGTGTGTGTGTGTGTGTGTGTGTGTGTGTGTGTGTGTGTGTGTGTGTGTGTGATCCTTTTCATAATGTACGAGAATACTGTCGTAGATCGTTTGAAAGCTAAGGCCTGTCTCTTTGATATAGAAACGTAAAGTGGGAGTAATTTTAAACTGTTTCAAACAACATAGAAAGTGAGTAAGATCTGATTTCAAACAACATAGAAAGTGAGTAAGATCTGATTTCAAACAACATAGAAAGTGAGTAAGATCTGATTTCAAAGTGACGGGCGGGCCCGCTGAGCCAGCGCTAAGGGAGACGACTGTCACGCACCCAACAGGCTTCCCTGCTTTCCGTTCCGTTCCCACACGCGGACACAATGTCGCCGCGCTCTTTCAGCAAGGAACAGTCCGCCCAGAGCCTTTGAGGTCCTTTGAAATGTGTCTTGTGCTAAGCTGCTGAAAGTGTGCTTTTTGTGCTGATTACGGTGGTTTCTGTCTGGGAACCGAAGTCCGCATCGAACACAGGCGAGCCAAACCGTTAAACGCCTTTAAGAAGTAAGGAACGCAATCCGCATACTGTTTTTCAACAAATAAAGTTGAACAATTTCTGCAGAAAGTTCACAATGATTTGTCAGATCATTGTCTCTGTGGACGTTGATTTTTGTGGCTACCTTTGGCGGCTGTTTGTCTCCGTGTGTGTGGCAAAAGCCTGCTGACCGCAAGCTGTGCTTAAAGCTGTCTGTGGCTACCTTTGGCGGCTGTTTGTCTCCGTGTGTGTGGCAAAGAGCATGCTGACCGCAAGCTGTGCTTAAAGCTGTCTGTGGCTCAGCGGAGCCGAAAGACTGCCATCAGGCTGCCGTCACTTTCATGACTCCTGGTGCCATCAGGTGGCATCACTTTCATGACTCCTGGTGCCATCAGGTGGCATCACTTTCATGACTCCTGGTGCCATCAGGCTGCCGTCACTTTCATGACTCCTGGTGCCATCAGGTGCCGTCACTTTCATGACTCCTGGTGCCATCAGGTGGCATCACTTTCATGACTCCTGAAACCGAACTGTTTCATTTCTACGTAATGCTGCAAAACCGGTGACTGGTTATGCGCTTCGGGCGCGTTTCTGACGTGTCCTCCACACGGTGAAGAGTGAATGTGAAACTGCCTGTTGAATGGAGGTAAACCGGTCAATATGACCTTTCCAGCTGTAGAGGTTTTGTGGAGGTAGTTTACTGAGGTTTGAACATCTGTGCATTGTTGTAAAAATGATTTGCTGACCTTTTGAGCTTGAGTACACTTTCAGTCTGACCTTTCAACCCATCATTCGCTGTTGAGGAGTCTCTCCTAAACAACACAGCTTCTACTTTCACAAATATCATCACAACTTTAGGGCTGCGGTCTGGTCAGCGACTGTCGCTGCCGTTTTGGCAGCTGCTGAAGTTTCCGTGCTGACCCTGATAGCCATGGCCTGCACTGGGCCGGTATGCATGAAGAGCAGATAGCCCCCTTGGTCGCCTTTAGCTTCTAAACGGTGACCACATTCAAAACATCGGAACGTTTAGAACGCCAGTAGGACTATCTGGCCGGCCTAAACGCGTTATGCGCGTCATTGCAACGTGTAAGCAGCCTAAACGCCGTCTAAAAATGGCGGCTCTGATGCTGCCGTTACTGACCGAGGATGCTGTTGAGGAGAAAATGAAAACTTGTTGGGCCGACACCGTCCTACGTACCACTGAAGACCACAAATTATTCGAGAAAATTTAATTCACACATCAAGACACATCATGATCAACATAGACGATGAAGAGGGGACAGGAAAATCTTGAATGGGAAGGAGTCATTAGGTCACTGACGGCTGGTAGTCTTAAGTAAACTTTAACTGAACTTTGAACTTGAGACTGACATGGCTGTTGTCATGCGGAGTCAATCAGTTTCAAATTTTCGACGTGACGCGCGTTACAGTGTTGGTAAAACAACGGACTTTCCCGATTGAACAGGAAACACATAGCCAATAGCTATTTTTGAACCTTTTGACGACTCGTGCAGGTGGAAAGACAGCCGGACTTATGGACTCTAGCGAATCGGGATCAGGGCTATCCGCTTTTCACTTCATTTGATCATCATACATGTGGGTCCTGAACTTTACTCACGTAGAGTTAGTTTCACGGATTTATAACCCCCTCTCTGTCTCTGTCTCTGTCTCTGTCTCTGTCTCTGTCTCTCTCTCTCTCTCTCTCTCTCTCTCTCTCTCTCTCTCTCTCTCTCTCTCTCTTAATGTAGCTACTTGATCCGACCTTCATTCCAGCACGACCAGTCTGTCTGCGACATTGTGGCCAAATTGAGCACTGCTCACTCTGTGCACAATGGATCCAGTGTAATCACAGTCTGGCTCCGTGGGTCCGGTGTTATATGCAGCATTCACTCTTCCTTCCTCCTCAGTTCTGTGCTGGGCTGTGCCTGTTACCCCTTGACACCGTGCATAACTCAGTTGTGTGCTGGGCTGTGCCTGTTACCCCTTGACACCGTGCATAACTCAGTTCTGTGCTGGGGCTGTGCCTGTTACCCCTTGACACCGTGACACCGTGCATAACTCAGTTCTGTGCTGGGCTGTGCCTGTTACCCCCTGACACCGTGCATAACTCAGTTCTGTGCTGGGCTGTGCCTGTTACCCCTTGACACCGTGCATAACTCAGTTGTGTGCTGGGCTGTGCCTGTTACCCCCTGACACCGTGCATAACTCAGTTGTGTGCTGGGCTGTGCCTGTTACCCCCTGACACCGTGCATAACTCAGTTGTGTGCTGGGCTGTGCCTGTTACCCCTTGACACCGTGCATAACTCAGTTGTGTGCTGGGCTGTGCCTGTTACCCCTTGACACCGTGCAGAACTCAGTTCTGTGCTGGGCTGTGCCTGTTACCCCTTGACACCGTGCATAACTCAGTTGTGTGCTGGGCTGTGCCTGTTACCCCTTGACACCGTGCATAACTCAGTTCTGTGCTGGGCTGTGCCTGTTACCCCTTGACACCGTGCATAACTCAGTTGTGTGCTGGGCTGTGCCTGTTACCCCTCTGACACCGTGACACCGTGCATAACTCAGTTCTGTGCTGGGCTGTGCCTGTTACCCCCTGACACCGTGCATAACTCAGTTGTGTGCTGGGCTGTGCCTGTTACCCCTCTGACACCGTGCATAACTCAGTTGTGTGCTGGGGCTGTGCCTGTTACCCCTTGACACCGTGCATAACTCAGTTGTGTGCTGGGGCTGTGCCTGTTACCCCTTGACACCACACCGTGACACCGTGCATAACTCAGTTCTGTGCTGGGCTGTGCCTGTTACCCCCTGACACCGTGACACCGTGCATAACTCAGTTGTGTGCTGGGGCTGTGCCTGTTACCCCTTGACACCGTGACACCGTGCAGAAGGCAAGCTTTCCTGTGACGACAACGAGCAAACAGCTAGCGGTGCTGACCGGCTGCTTTGAAATCCAGTCCCAAACAGAGCGAGGCCCTCAGCGCCTGTATCATAATCAACAAACAGATCAAAATCCCAAACAGAGCGAGGCCCTCAGCGCCTGTATCATAATCAACAAACAGATCAAAATCCCAAACAGAGCGAGCCCACAGCGCCTGTATCATAATCAACAAACAGATCAAAATCCCAAACAGAGCGAGGCCCACAGCGCCTGTATCATAATCAACAAACAGATCAAAATCCCAAACAGAGCGAGACCCTCAGCGCCTGTATCATAATCAACAAACAGATCAAAATCCCAAACAGAGCGAGACCCACAGCGCCTGTATCATAATCAACAAACAGATCAAAATCCCAAACAGAGCGAGACCCACAGCGCCTGTATCATAATCAACAAACAAGGGAGTTAATCAGCACCCGCTACTGACTGTTATGCGGCACTTGTGTCTTTCGACCTGTACACTTGTGTCTTTCGACCTGTACACTTGTGTCGTTCGACCTGTACGCTTGTGTCTTTCGACCTGTACGCTTGTGTCTTTCGACCTGTACACTTGTGTCGTTCGACCTGTACGCTTGTGTCTTTCGACCTGTACACTTGTGTCGTTCGACCTGTACGCCAGTCGTTGAAGGCCTTCTCTCACTGAAAGGCGGAAACGAAGTTGTTGATGTGTGCCGCAAGTGTTCATACGACTCAAAAGAACTGGTGAAAAAGTCCCTCACCCTGCCTCGACCTGGAGTCAACCCTACATAGCTGGATTACAGTGTAGCTTGCGAGGCCAGCAGGCATTGCACAGAGATTTGTGGGAGGGAGAAAAATCTAAATAATCGTGCTCTTTTTTCTTTTTCTTTTCTAATTTGCTCTCTCTCTCTCTCTCTCTCTCTCTCTCTCTCTCTCTCTCTCTCTCTCTCTCTCTCTCCTCTCTCTCTCTCTCTCTCTCTCTCTCTGTGAACTGGCAAGTTTTGTGTGGAAGTTTTTTTTTATGCTTCATGTATAAACAACATTCATTCATTCATGCTTGATATATATATATGTATATTAGTGATGACTTGTATTAACCCATTCATACCCATCATCCCATATTCAGGACGCATAACTGGTTTTGTTAGTCTGTTTAGCTGAGTGTAATTTGGCATCCTGCTGACACGGACTTCTGAAGAGGGACTTCCTTTATTCAAAGCAGAGATGGTTGAGTAGTTCCCCCTTTTTCTTTTTTTTTTCTTTTTTGAGGAGACCACCGTTTTCAAGAACTGGAAGGTCTTTTGCCTCAGTGGTAGCAAAATATCTGGGCATATATGGGTTAAAGAATATTATTCTCATTATTCTTATACAGTAGTAGTTCAGCAGGGACTAGTTGTAAGTGAGCGGAGGGAGGGATTAGTTCAGCAGCAGGCCATTAATCAGTCCGTGTTTTGATTGTTGCTCCGTCTTTCTGCTGCTCGTCTCTTCTCGCCTTCGGTCTTAGTTCTTCTCCCTTCGTGCTCTCCCCCCCCCCCCCCCCCCCCCAATACACACACAGAGGATCTAAGGTTCCAGAACCATCTAGATATTGGTCTATAATATAGAGTCAGAGTAGAATAATTAAATGAAAGATAATATTATGACCTCTTTCATTTATTTAGTCTACTCTGACCCCAACCCCCCCACCAACCCCCCCCCCACCCCCCCCCCACCAACCCACCCCCCACACCCCCCCCCCACAACCCCCACCAACCCCAACCCTCTTCGCCCTGATATAACCGTACTGGTTGACAACACCAGTTACTTACTCCCTAACACCCCCCCCCCCCCCCACCAACCCCCACCAACCCCCACCCTCTTCGCCCTGATATAACCGTACTGGTTGACACAAGTTACTTACTCCCTAACCCCCCTCCCCCCCCCCCCCACCCTTTTTTTTTCTTCTTTTGTCCTTTCTTTTTCTTTTTGGTGGGAACAGGCCAGACTTTGTTAAAACTTTTTTTTTTATCGAAACATTTTTTTGAGCTGAGAGGATGCATGCTTGTTTGGCTGGATAGAACCACTGGGAAGCAGAGAGAGAGAGGGATGATGATGATGATGATGATGATGATGTTGATGACGACGATGATGATACTTTATTACAAAAGGATAAAGTATGCATGAAGTATAAACTTCCACATGGAACTGGGGCGGGAGGGGGGGGGCGGGGGAGAGAGAGATGGCGCTGTTTGACCGGCGAAAGGGAAACCTGACAGGGGCAAGATGGCGGGGCGGGAGACCTGTACTGTGGGGCTAATCGGTGTATCATTACGCGATGTCGCCGCCGCCTCCAAGCGCGGGGCCCGTGCCAGGGGCGGACAGGCAGCGAGTGAGTCAGTGAGACATGGGATACTTTGCACTCTCCCTCTGCCCACACAGCTCCACAGCCGCTCCCTCCTCACATTGCTCTTCCAATTATTACTCTGCAAATCAGGAATCAATCTAGTCTCTACGGCCCTACTTCCAAATGGAATGACGTGTGTGTGTGTGTGTGTGTGTGTGTGTGTGTGTGTGTGTGTGTGTGTGTGTGTGTGTGTGTGTGTGTGTGTGTGTGTGTGTGTGGTGTGTGTGGTGTGTGTGTGTGTGTGTGTGTGTGTGTGTGTGTGTGTTTTGTTGTTTGTTTATTTTGTGTTATTGTTGTTTTTGTTGTTATTGTTGTTTTGCTGGGATTTTGTTTGCTTATTTGTTTGTTGCTGGTTTCGCTTGTTTGTTTTACTGAATTTTTGACCGTGCTTAAAATAAATAACAACAAAGTGCTACCTAGAGAGGTCATTATGTACTTCATGATCGACCCAGTTTTGTTTGTTGTCTGTTGGGTTCTTTATTTTTGTTTTGTTGTTACTGCTGTTTCGATTTTATTGGTTTTGTTTGTTGTTGTTGGCTTCGTTTGTTTGTTTTACTTTTGTACCGTGGATAAAATGAACAACAAAAACTACTGCCAAGTGCTTGCATTATGTACTTCACGAGAGACGGACCCAGCTTTGTGAAATTTCCGATGTGCTTTGTTCGCTTAAAACCATCAACACAGCACAACACTACACTGACGGGCCCCGTTCTGACATGAACAACCGGCCGCCGTGTGTCTGTGTGCAACGTTTCCAGCCACTTTGGACAGCCCTAATCAGGCACTGATATACGAGCCGTTGGGGCCGTGTGGTCCAGAGCACGAGCCGTTGGGGCCGTGTGGTCCAGAGCACGAGCCATTGGGGCCGTGTGGTCTAGAGCACGAGCCGTTGCGATCCAAACCAGCATGCTGTATTTCCACAACAGAAAAGCGGCGCACCGGCCAGTCAATCAATGGCCGCCGTTTAGACTGAAGTGAGGGGGTCACAGGCATGGTCAGTCTCCAGCTGGGCAAGGTCCAGCGCATCGTTTGGCGGCCGCTACGTTTAAGGGACCGGGCCGACGGCACGCGGCTCGAGCGGTCCTCCTAAACCAACGGCCAAAACGGCTCGTGTACCAGCGCCTTAATTACTGCAAATCGGATCAGCCCAATGGGTGTTTCACTGAATCAATCTCGATGTTTGCGCTGCGCATGGTGGGAATGATGTGGATGTTACCTCGCTTTGTGGCAGTGAGTCTGTCTTTCGGAAGCAGAGACACGCGAAGCCGTAGAGAGTTCAACAGTTCCCCCCACGTGACACTACAGAGATACAAGCAGACTGTTTCTCTCCGGACTGCCCTTTGTACGGTTTGTGTGGACGTTAAGCACCATGTTTACCGGACTGCCCTTTGTACGGTTTGTGTGGACGTTAAGCACCATGTTTACCGGACTGCCCTTTGTACGGTTTGTGTGGACGTTAAGCACCATGTTTACCGGACTGCCCTTTGTACGGTTTGTGTGGACGTTAAGCACCATGTTTACCGGACTGCCCTCGGTGGGATGTTGGTTGGCCACATTCGGCCTGTTAGGGACGGGAGAGAGGGTACCGGTGTCTGCACACTGTCTCGTGACTTTGTCCCTCCCAATTAATGAAACATTAAAATGGCTCTCATCACTGCCCATCTTAATGCAGGAGTCATTCTGATGGTGACAGTGTAGCGATAGGTATATAACTCCCCCCCGAACTCCGTACCACCTTCCCGTTTTTAACGGTGTTTAACAGTGGCCTTGAGCAAGTGTGTACACGCAGCATGTACACACGTGTACACACACACACACACACACACACACACACACACACACACACACACATATATATATATATATATATATATATATATATATATATATAAAACGTTGCGCGAGCGCAGGCACACATTGCCGAATTCGGGTCCATCTAATCTGCCAAACCAAGTTTCATCCGGAAGAGAGACAGACGGAGAGAGAGGGGTCGGAGGGGTGGGGGGGGGGGGGGGGGAGGAGGCAGTAAGAGAGAGAGGGGAGTGAGAGACAGACAGACACAGAGAAAGAATTGTATCTGCAGAAAAAGCAAGCCAACTACCGATGTGAATTGTTCCAGGCTGCGCCAAGAAAGAAGGGCTGATAGCCCAGGTTTTCTAATCCGATAAACCCACAGCGATGAATTATTATGTAGGAATTAACGACGTAGGCACGCTGTAATAGCTAACAGGCTTCCTAACCAGCTAGGTCACCTGCCCCGCCCCGTAACAATTTAGTCTTGCCAGACACAGGGGAGAGGGAGAGGGAGGGAGGGAGAGAGAGAGAGAGATGGGGAAGTGAGACTGGAAAGAGAAAGGCGGAGATGAGACTAACGGAGAGAGGGCAAGGGAGATGGACAGATAGATAGAAAATGAGAGACAGAGACCCAGAGACAGAGAAGGAAGGTAATAAAGAGAGGGGAGATGAAAGCGGAGAGAAAGAGAGAGAGAGAGAGAGAGAGAGAGAGAGAGAGAGAGAGAGAGAGAGACACACACACACACACACACACACACACACACACACACACACACACACACACACACACACACACACACACACACACAGAGCTGTAATTTACGCGAATAACACCTGCCGCCACCGTTCCAGTGCTGACGAGGTGAACAAAACCCGCAGTTAATCTCTTGGCGATTATCACGTGCCTGCTTGCGTGATGTAAAACATCTGCCTTTACTCTTTTCTATTCTCTGGCAGATTTTGATTACACACAGCCTGGCTGTTTCCATCGCTTTCATCGCCGATCATCGATCTGAAAAACTAATCGGCTTCACCGGAGTCTGGGAGACTGCGCAGAGGAAGGATGGGAACAATGTTAATGCCGACTGAAGTTGTTTTGCTGTGCACTATTTATAATCAACAAACAAAGTTGGTCAGTGCATGTGTCCTTTGCTGTGTACTATCTATAATCAACAAAGTTGGTCAGTGCATGTGTCCTTTGCAGTGTACTGTTTATAATCAACAAAGTTGTTCAGTGCATGTGTTCTTTGCTGTGTACTATCTATAATCAACAAAGTTGTTCAGTGCATGTGTCCTTTGCAGTGTACTGTTTATAATCAACAAAGTTGGTCAGTGCAGGTGTCCTTTGCTGTGTACTATCTATAATCAACAAAGTTGTTCAATGCATGTGTCCTTTGCTGTGTACTGTCTATAATCAACAAAGTTGTTCAGTGCAGGTGTTCTTTGCTGTGTACTATCTATAATCAACAAAGTTGTTCAGTGCAGGTGTTCTTTGCTGTGTACTATCTATAATCAACAAAGTTGGTCAGTGCATGTGTCCTTTGCTGTGTACTGTCTATAATCAACAAAGTTGGTCAGTGCATGTGTCCTTTGCTGTGTACTGTCTATAATCAACAAAGTTGTTCAGTGCATGTGTCCTTTGCTGTGTACTATCTATAATCAACAAAGTTGTTCAGTGCATGTGTCCTTTGCTGTGTACTGTCTATAATCAACAAAGTTGTTCAGTGCATGTGTCCTTTGCTGTGTACTGTCTATAATCAACAAAGTTGTTCAGTGCATGTGTCCTTTGCTGTGTACTGCCTATAATCAACAAAGTTGTTCAGTGCATGTGTCCTTTGCTGTGTACTGTCTATAATCGGACAAACGAAGGGAGTTAACTGGCGCTGGAAAGACGTCACACGAACACAACTAAGACTTGTATGGCCTACGGTAACACTCACCTGGCATGCGAGTAAACCAGTGTAAGGTACATAAACTCAAATTATTATTATTTAGATCGAAGCATAGGGGGAAAAGACAAGTAAGTGATTGATTTTTTTTCTACACTTCGATCTAAAAAAAATCATGATTATGATTATTTTTTCTATCGTTATATTTTATATTGCTTTTATTTCGTTATTATTATCTATATTTTGGAAGGAAGGGATGAGTCGCCAAATGCCGATCAGTTATTATTAATTTCAATTTTGCGGTACTGGTGTTTGATATTCAAGTACACACATGACATTGATGACTGATCGCGCTGGGAATGAACACCGAACTGAAACATGATATCATGAAGACTGGCTTTTCTTAGAAGAAAAAGAAAACACACACACACACACACACACACACACACACACACACACACACACACACACACACACACACACACACACACACACACACACACAAAATCAAAAAAATCTGGGAATGAATTATGTAAGTATAGATTTAAACTGTGCCAAGGAGGAGATTTTGTTGGAATAGCAAAGTGTGTTTGTGGTTGTTGTTGTTGGGGTTTTGTTTGTTGGGGGGGGGGGGGGGGGGGGGGGGGGGGGGGGATGTGGTGGTGGTGGGGGGGGGGTGTCCCTGGCAGTTACGGGAGCTGCTTTTGCGTTGATGTTGTTTCGTTTCGTTTTGTTTTTGTTTGGTTGGATTTAATTTGGAAAGTGCGGTCACCCGGTATATTTTGTACATTCAGTGACAAAATGTTGATTCAGTTACTGAGGACGCGTGTGTGGCCGTTGTGTTGTTGTTCTTGTTGCTGTTCTGCGTCCACGTTGTGTTAAAACTCCCATGGTTAACAGAGCGTGATTGTTTCGTGGTTTGTTGTTTTTTGTCGTTGTTTTGTTTTATCTGTCTTACTTCGTTGGTGTTTGCTATTTTCGGCTTTTTGTCAAGGAAACGAAAAGAGCAAATAGGTTCCTTGTGCCGCTGTCCAGTGGTCTTTCTGTCGCCATCGCCTGGCAGTTTGTGGAGTTGTTAAGTTGGGCTTCACGCGGGCATTCCTTCCTAAGCTTGTGGTCTAAACATTGCATTCCAAGACCGTTGCTTAGTTTCCTCTGATTGTCGCTACGCCTAGCTCCACGTTTGTTCTGCATTCCTCAGTGATGCTGAAGTCTGGTCTTAAACCGGAAATCGTAAACATATGTTTTCTAATTTTAGTAACTGTTATGGCAGCCTCCTGTTATTGGCGACAGAGCCGCTAGGGAAGTTGTGAAGTAGATACGTGATGGTGACTGACGGGGTAACGTGATGCTGACTGACGGGGTAACGTGATGGTGACTGAAGGGGTAATGTGATGGTGACTGAAGGGGTAACGTGATGATGACTGAAGGGGTAACGTGATGGGGTAACGAAAGGGTAGCGCTAAACGTCACCCGCAAGATGGATCAGCTGGATTTTTTAAAAACACAACTTTTTTACTTGCTGCTCGCACCTGCGCTTGCACTAACACTGGCTGAATGTGGGGGACTATTGATTGTAACATTGTTTGAAAGACTGTGATGACCTTCTTCTCTGCGTTGCTCTGCTGCTTCATGTGGATCACCCCCTCCCCCACCCCCTTTCCCACTTCCATTTTGAGATCTTCGCGGAAACGGAGCTTTTGTTAGCGTTGCAGGTAATATTTTCTTGACATTATTACGTTGGCTTCCGTTAAGGTAACTAGGTCAGTTGACTTCTTTGCCTTTTCTACTGAGAGAGCAGGAAGATAATAGTTATCTGCTTTTGCTTTTCCCGATCGATTCTGGCACCGCAGAGAAATCTCGACGTGGTTGTGGTATCGGAGGCCAAAGGTATCAGTGCCACGAATAAGTGGCAAGTGAATAAGCATAATTAGCCTGCTGGGAGTCTGTTAGAAACACCGTAGGGAAGGAAGGGACTGAGTTAGCGGCTGACTGATGAGCGTGAAGTGACTCTGCCTCTGTCCGGATCCTGGAGCACGTGGGTCTGAGGCGACATTCCCAGTGTGTACACAACGGACAGGACTGCACCACCTGGTGACGTTACGAGTGTTTAGAGAAGGGACAGGACTGCACCACCTGGTGACGTTACGAGTGTTTAGAGAAGGGACAGGACTGCACCACCTGGTGACGTTACGAGTGTTTAGAGAAGGGACAGGACTGCACCACCTGGTGACGTTACGAGTGTTTAGAGAAGGGACAGGACTGCACCACCTGGTGACGTTACGAGTGTTTAGAGAAGGGACAGGACTGCACCACCTGGTGACGTTACGAGTGTTTAGAGAAGGGACAGGACTGCACCACCTGGTGACGTTACGAGTGTTTAGAGAAGGGACAGGACTGCACCACCTGGTGACGTTACGAGTGTTTAGAGAAGGGACAGGACTGCACCACCTGGTGACGTTACGAGTGTTTAGAGAAGGGACAGGACTGCACCACCTGGTGACGTTACGAGTGTTTAGAGAAGGGACAGGACTGCACCACCTGGTGACGTTACGAGTGTTTAGAGAAGGGACAGGACTGCACCACCTGGTGACGTTACGAGTGTTTAGAGAAGGGACATGACTGCACCACCTGGTGACGTTACGAGTATTTAGAGAAGGGACAGGACTGCAGTACTGGTGACGTTACGAGTGTTTAGAGAAGGGACAGGACTGCACCACCTGGTGACGTTACGAGTGTTTAGAGGACGGACAGGACTGCACCACCTGGTGACATTAGGAGTGTGTAGAGAACGGACTGGGTGACGTTAGGAGTGTGTAGAGAACGGACTGGGTGACGATAGGAGTGTGTAGAGAACGGACTGGGTGACGTTAGGAGTGTGTAGAGAACGGACTGGGTGACGATAGGAGTGTGTAGAGAACGGACTGGGTGACGTTAGGAGTGTGTAGAGAACCGACTGGGTGACGTTAGGAGTGTGTAGAGAACCGACTGGGTGACGTTAGGAGTGTGTAGAGAACGGACTGGGTGACGTTAGGAGTGTGTAGAGAACGGACTGGGTGACGTTAGGAGTGTGTAGAGAACGGACTGGGTGACGTTAGGAGTGTGTAGAGAACGGACTGGGTGACGTTAGGAGTGTGTAGAGAACGGACTGGGTGACGTTAGGAGTGTGTAGAGAACGGACTGGGTGACGATAGGAGTGTGTAGAGAACCAGAAAGGGGAGAGCAGAAACAGAGCAAAAGAGGCGTTAGCCTGCCACCGGCCCTGGGCTCCAACCCCGCAACCTCTTTCTTCCGAGGGAATTGTCCTAACCACTCGGCCACACAGACTCCTTCAGTTGTCGCTGGCTCTCCGCCTCCCTGCCAGCCATTGGCTGGTGATCCAGTCACGTGTATTCATGAGTCTCCTGTCACCGCTGTCCCTGCGTGTTGTAATCAGACCCCAGACAGACCCAGTGTGGGTTGTTTACCGCAGGTAAGCGATGGCACTGTATATTTACCGCACAGGTAAGGGAGGGCACTGTGTATTTACCACACGGAAAAGGAGGGCACTGTATGGTTACCGCACGGGTAAGGGAGGACACTGTATGGTTACCACACGGGTAAGGGAGGGCACTGTATGGTTACCACACGGGTAAGGGAGGGCACTGTATGGTAGCCACACGGGTAAGGGAGGGCACTGTATGGTTACCACACGGGTAAGGGAGGGCACTGTATGTTTACGGCACGGGTAAGGGAAGACACTGTATGGTTACCACACGGGTAAGGGAGGGCACTGTATGGTTACCACACGAGTAAGGGAGGGCACTGTATGGTTACCGCACGGGTAAGGGAGGGCACTGTATGGTTACCGCACGGGTAAGGGAGGGCACTGTACGGTTACCACACGGGTAAGGGAGGGCACTGTATGGTTACCACACGAGTAAGGGAGGGCACTGTATGGTTACCACACGAGTAAGGGAGGGCACCTTAGAGGCAGTGTTATAAGACAACCCTGACAGACGGAGTATAGGCTGTTGAACACACGGTAAGGGTGGGGACTGTAGAGTGGGTGTTTGTCAATGCAGGGGCCATTCAAGCGTGTCTGAGGACAGCAGTCATTCCCCGCCCTGTGAGCCCATGCGTTCTGTGTCGGTGACTCGCTGCTCCATCTCCAGCAGCCGTCACCAGGCTCCGCTTTGGTGACACATGATCAGATTATTGTCAAGGAAAAAACGGGGAAGGGATAACTAACAAGGAACCAACAGTAGTTTATTAACACGCCGTTAACTATCAAGGAACCGACAGTAGTTTATTAACACGCCGTTAACTATCAAGGAACCGACAGTAGTTTATTAACACACCGTTAACTATCAAGGAACCACAGTAGTTTATTAACACGCCGTTAACTATCAAGGAACCACAGTAGTTTATTAACACGCCGTTAACTATCAAGGAACCGACAGTAGTTGTTAACACGCCGTTAACTATCAAGGAACCGACAGTAGTTTATTAACACGCCGTTAACTATCAAGGAACCGACAGTAGTTTATTAACACGCCGTTAACTATCAAGGAACCGACAGTAGTTTATTAACACGCCGTTAACTATCAAGGAACCGACAGTAGTTTATTACACGCCGTTAACTATCAAGGAACCGACAGTAGTTTATTAACACGCCGTTAACTATCAAGGAACCGACAGTAGTTTATTACACGCCGTTAACTATCAAGGAACCGACAGTAGTTTATTAACACGCCGTTAACTATCAAGGAACCGACAGTAGTTTATTAACACGCCGTTAACTATCAAGGAACCAACAGTAGTTTATTAACACGCCGTTAACTATCAAGGAACCGACAGTAGTTTATTAACACGCCGTTAACTATCAAGGAACCGACAGTAGTTTATTAACACACCGTTAACTATCAAGGAACCAACAGTAGTTTATTAACACGCCGTTAACTATCAAGGAACCAACAGTAGTTTATTAACACACCGTTAACTATCAAGGAACCGACAGTAGTTTAACACGCCGTTAACTATCAAGGAACCAACAGTAGTTTATTAACACACCGTTAACTATCAAGGAACCGACAGTAGTTTATTAACACGCCGTTAACTATCAAGGAACCGACAGTAGTTTATTAACACGCCGTTAACTATCAAGGAACCAACAGTAGTTTATTAACACGCCGTTAACTATCAAGGAACCGACAGTAGTTTATTAACACGCCGTTAACTATCAAGGAACCGACAGTAGTTTAACACTCCGTTAACTATCAAGGAACCGACAGTAGTTTATTAACACGCCGTTAACTATCAAGGAACCGACAGTGGTTTAACACGCCGTTAACTATCAAGGAACCGACAGTAGTTTATTAACACGCCGTTAACTATCAAGGAACCAACAGTAGTTTAACACGCCGTTAACTATCAAGGAACCAACAGTAGTTTATTAACACGCCGTTAACTATCAAGGAACCGACAGTAGTTTATTAACACGCCGTTACCTTCTCGGTCATAACGCCTTTTCCTTCGGTGGGCAGCGGACTTCAGAGGGTCCCCGCGTTAAGGTGAGGCTGGTCGGTTGACAGACCGTTAAGGTGAGGCTGGTCGGTTGACAGACCGTTAAGATGAGGCTGGTCGCTTGACAGACCGTTAAGGTGAGGCTGGTCGGTTGACAGACCGTTAAAGTCCAGTTACTAGCCAACCAACTGTCGGCACGGTGGAGCCAGAGACGGAATGGACATTCGCATTCGGTGTCGATTTATGTCAATAATAACAATAACAACAGCAACAATAACAATACTGGCCACTGTCTTCAGCGCATCTGACCTGTAGTAGCCTTCAGCGTTTATATAATTATCTATTTACACACGCATAATATGTATTTCATGACATAGATTCAAATGCACACACACACACACACACACACACACACACACACACACACACACACACACACACACACACAACACACACAAACACACAATTTTCCAATCTAATAAACCGGAGTTTGCACGTGCGACACTTTAGTTCAACGTTGGTGACGAGCTCTGTCCCAAGTACTGTCTGAAGGAGAAAAGACCCAAACTGCCCGGATTTCTTGTCTGGAGGACGTGCACTGTGCCTCTAGCGTTTTTTTAACCATAAGGAAATGCGCTAATTTATTTTTGACAGCGCCCCTGGAGCCAAAAGCGCGCTTCCTTGTGCGCGTTGATGAGCGGAGCGCTCTTCTCTACAGCTGCCCCCAGCATTGTGGCCGTCTCACTGCCGTCGTTCACGTCTCCCTCCGCCACCCTCCTCTCTGGTCTCTGCCTTGTTGGCGCGGACAGTTACCCTCCGCCACCCTCCTCTCTGGTCTCTGCCTTGTTGGCGCGGACAGTTACCCTCCGCCACCCTCCTCTCTTGTCTCTGCCTTGTTGGCGCGGACAGTTACCCTCCGCCACCCTCCTCTCTGGTCTCTGCCTTGTTGGCGCGGACAGCGCCTCAGCGACACGCGCCTTAATTATGGTAAACACGTGGAACAAATGAGGGCTCTAAACATCAATGCTTCGTCACCACCACCACCACCGCCACCACCACCACCACCCCTAGCATCAGCATCATCGCCATCATTACCACCCTCGTGGCGCTGTGGCATGTGGCGAGTTATCTTCAGTGCCGAGTCAGACCGTGTTGATTTACACTGCAGCCTGTCGACCTAAAGGCCCACCCCGCCCCGTCCCCACCCCACCCCACCCCACCCCGTCCCCACCCCACCCCACCCCACCCCCATCCCGTGGCTGCCGAGTAGGGATGATGAGCCAGAAGAAGAACGCCGCGTGGACGACTGTTTCACAGAGCGTGTGGACGACTGTTTCACAGAGCGCGTGGACAACTGTTTCACAGAGCGTGTGGACGACTGTTTCACAGAGCGCGTGGACGACTGTTTCACAGAGCGCGTGGACGACTGTTTCACAGACGCGTGGACGACTGTTTCACAGAGCGCGTGGACGACTGTTTCACAGAGCGCGTGGACGACTGTTTCACAAAGCGCGTGGACGACTGTTTCACAGAGCGCGTGGCCGGGGGTGGGGGGGTGGGGGGGGGGGGAGAGAGGGTGGAGCGGGACCTGAGTGAGCTGGACGATCTTTCGCTTAAACTGTTCTCAACAGTTGTTTCTGTGGAAGCTGTGTTTGTGGACACTGTCTCTGTTTCTGTGAACACTGTCTCTGTTTCTGTGAACACTGTCTTTGTGGCTGTGTTCCTACAACAGTTGTTTCTGTGAACACTGTGGCTGTGTTGCCTACAACAGTTGTTTCTGTGAACACTGTCTTTGTGGCTGTGTTCCTACAACAGTTGTTTCTGTGAACACTGTCTTTGTGGCTGTGTTCCTACAACAGTTGTTTCTGTGAACACTGTCTTTGTGGCTGTGTTCCTGTAACAGTTGTTTCTGTGAACACTGTCTTTGTGGCTGTGTTCCTACAACAGTTGTTTCTGTGAACACTGTGGCTGTGTTGCCTACGGCGGTTGAAACATTCAGTTGTGGTGGCAGTACTCGACTTACTCCGTACTTGTGAGTTCCCCGCCACGGAATATTTATTGTTCTGGTGGTCAGCTTAAAAAAAAAAAATCATGTCCGAATACACTTGGAGCGAGCGAAGTTAGGAACGGGTACCCTACCCTCCAATCCCCAAGGGGAATCAAATGACAGCCCTGAGATTCCAGACAGGAGTGAGAGATCGGATATCCCCGGCCTCCCGAAGGCAAAGGTGGCCTTGAGGTAAGGCGTTAGGCCGGCAAGCGAAAGGAATCCGCTCCGGCTCTCCTTCCTCTTCACAGGTTTGGTCTGTGGACACTGTCTTTGCGACTTTGTCCCTCACAGTTAATGACACATTAAAATGGCTCTTATCGCTGCCCACCTTCACGCAGGAGTCATTGTGGCGGTGACAGTGTAGCGATAGGTATTGTCTGTTCTCCCTCTCGCCCCGCTCCTGGGACCCCGGTCCTCGCCAGTACCCCTTCAGAAATGAAAGAGATGCGTGGGAAGAAAGAGAGACAGACGGACAGACAGACAGAGCTAGAGAGAGACAGACAGAGACAGACAGAGAGACAGACAGAGATAGAGAGAGCGGGAACACACAGAGAGATAAACAGAGAAACCTACAGAGGGGAACAGAGAGGGGGACGCCTGGCATAGAAACACTACTGCAGCACATGACTGTACCCGATCACAGGGCGGACAGTCCGCTCCATGACCCAATAGAGTTTATTTTGACCTGCTTTGCATGTCGTCTGCTTCTTGGCTGGGCTAAAACGGGGGCTGGGGAGGGGAAGGGACGGGGAGGGGGTTCGCAAACAGTGTTCTTCAAATTGTGGAAGCTGCGGGACGAGAGGCCCCAGTTTTATTTTGCACGTGACGTAAGGAGCGCAGCAGAGGGCCTTTGGCAGTTAAACCATGTCGGCGTTCCATTTCCTCCTCCTCTCTCCCTCTTTCATTGCGCTTTGCCTCTGCCACATCGATTTATTTGACAAGGTCAAACCAACACCGCCCCGCCCCCGTGCATGCTTTCAATTCCAGCAGCTGCAGTTCTCCTTTTCTTCCTCCCGGCTCCTCCTCTTCATCTTCTTCTACGGGAGCTGAACTGGCAGACCTTTCATTTCGTATCGTAGCTCTTTGGCTGTGTTCTTGGTCAGTGCAATATTCACAAGGGGCGAGACAGTAATTGTTTTAAAGCTGTGGATGGCTTGCCCTTTGTTTCCTTACTGCAGTATTCTCTCTCTCTCTCTCTCTCTCTCTCTCTCTCTCTCTCTCTCTCTCTCTCTCTCTCTCTCTCTCTCTCTCTCACACACACACACACACACACACACACACACCACACACACACACACACACACACACCACACCACACCACACCACACACACACACACACACAACCACACCACACCACACCACACCACACACACACACACACACACATTTCACCGGACAAGCAGCTTCGTTGACATCGCCAGTAGGGGATATGCTTTACTCAAGTGATAGTGGGCTTCCGACCCATAAACCCACACATAAAGAACCACAAACAAGGCAACAACCGGAAGCAGACGGCAGAACCCGACAAGCAGACACACAGCCGCGGAGAACTCTCCAGGACCAATAAACGTAACTCTGCACAAAATGAACTTCCGTTTGGGCCGTGAGAACGGCCTGCACAGAGACGCATCACGCGACATTAACCAACTCCAGCAGGACGTAAAACAAAGCGGCAAGGGGCAGAAGCCAGCACCGTTACAACGGGAGAAACGGGAGAAAAGGAGAAAAGGGAACAGCTAGTAAATCAGCGCAGCCGGTGGCTCAGACCTCCCCTGGAGCGATACATCTTCACGTTGCACAACCGCTGACGCTAAAGTCACTCAACTTTTCGCGCGGACAGTCGGGCTGTGTTGATGATGTCTGCCCGGAACGACCGGAGCGATTTGTGAGGTGTTTTCTTGAGGGGAGGGGGCTGAAGCGTGGGGGAGGCCGGGGCGGGGGGGGGGGTGGAGGGTCGGGTGGAGGTCGTGGGTGGACGGCTAGGGGGGGGGGGTCGGGGAGGTGCGGTGGGGGTGGGAGGCTGGGGGAGGGAGGGGAGGGGAGGTCGTGGGTGGACGGCTGGGGGGGGGGGGTCGGGAGGAGTGGTCGTGGAGTGGGGCTGGGGGTGGGGGGGAGGAGAGGTCGGGGGGGGTAATATGGATGACTCTTCGGAGTTCAAGTCAAGGGAGACTTCCTGTGCATAAAGTACTTCTTTATTCCATTCAAAGGAAAACGTTCACTATTTAATAACAAAGATGCCGATTAACAAAGCACGGTGCAGAAGAGACCTCGCCAGAACCGAACAAACACTAAAAAAAAAACTTTAAAAAACTACCATACCAAAGAAAGATTGCCTTAACTCTATGACTGCTAACAACTGTACATTGCTGATGCTGTTGCCTTCCAAGAATACCCTCGACAGCCGGTCAAGCTGACCAAAATGCTAGTTTTTCCGGAGAACTTTGTTTCACGTAACAACTGGCGAGAAGCTACAACTGCAGCAGGAACGTATCGAGCATCCTATCAGCAGAGGGAAAGCACTTTGCCTGTGACTTTCTGTGATGCCACCTGTCTGTTAAAGAGGGAGGCTGGGGATGAGGGGACTTTTTACGTGCATAAACAATCGTAAGTGATCAAAACATTCCACCTAAGATTCTCTCCACACACACACACACACAAACACACACACACACACACACACACACACACGGTTGCACGCAAAAAGAGAAGGGGATAAAGAAGAAGAAGAAGCCAAAAACTATACAAAAGCATGTGACTCACAATACCTGATCAAGCTAGGACTGCGTTGCTAACACTATTGGATCTTAACTCGAAGGCCTTGGAAATAGGACTCCGAGTGAAAAGGATAGTCTTGTATTTGGTAACAGGATTGCCACCTTAAACGTAGATGGGCAATTATAAAATATAGCAGGCAAATAGGTTTCTTTTGGTGTTTTGTATTTTGGGCATATTCGTTAGTGTTGTCGCAAAATGGACACGTAAACATGTCTGGTGTGCTCACAGTTCAAAGTGAGAGAGACAGACACAGAGAGAGAGTGTGTGTGTGTGTGTGTGTGTGTGTGTGTGTGTGTTCCCGTGGTGAGTATGTACTTCCGTCACGGCGGGTAGCAGTGGGGAAACAGAGAGAGCCACCCATCGACAGGATTAAGAGGGCGTTGCAGCAACGGACGGTGAGGTTGGCACTAACTCCGCACTAAGATAACGTCCAGTGTGGATGCGACATGTTGCTAGAGTGGGAGTGGTCCACACCACAAGACAGCAAAAGAGCTGACAGGATCAAGACGCTTTCACAGCAGACTCAGGAGGCAGAGAAAGCAGAATGGATGCCCTTTAGCTCTTGAGAGAGGGGAGGGGGGGGGGGGGGGGGGGGCAGAAGCAGACTCAGTTGAAGGATTTTTTCCAGGACGGAGAGACTGATGGACGACGCTGAGGGCGGTCAGGTCCCCGACTGGCAGGTCCAGCTACCGGCTGTGTGGGTCAGACCGGGACCCGCCACTCGCTCCCTGACAGCCGCCATCTGGCCTTCTGCACTGGCAGCGAGGCTCGCCCTTTTCTTATCGCGGAGGGCCTTCCTGCAACGAAAGCTTCTTACAGCGCCCCCCCCCCCCCCCCCCTTACACACACACACACACACACACACACACACACACACACACAGAACGGTCAGCATCTTTTACAGTAGTCACTAAGAAGAAGAAAAAGGAGGACGGGAAGAAAGCTAACAACAACAACAACAACAACAGCAACAACAGCAATAACCAAGCAGCAGCAACCACCATTTTTGAACGGAAACTGCGTGTATCTGAATGTCACCATGTCTGTCTCTCTCCTCGATTGCCTCTTAGCTGCCTCCCTGATCATTTCCCGTCCACAGAGGTAATCAGCCCTAGCCTAGATGGTCAGCCTGAATATCTGCCTGATGTCCACCTGCCTGCCTGCCTGCCTGTCGTTCCCCGCTCACACAGGTGGTCGCCAGAATGATCAGCCATTGGATCGCGGGCCCTGAGTGTGAAGAAGAAAAAGAGTAAGATGGTCAGCCTGAATACCCGCCTGTCCGTTTGCCGGCCTCTCTGTCTGCATCCTCGGTCTTTACTTTTGCCTGGTTTCTACAGCAGTCATTGTGTAGAGAAATTCACAGCTTTAGTAGGCTACACAAGACGAGAGAGAGAGAGGGGGGGAGGGGGCTGACAGAGAGAGAGGGCCAATAATTGTGTGTGTGATTCTCAAGTGTTGGTCATTGAAAACCACAAACGGAATCCGTGGACATGAACCCACCCCCGACAAGAAAAGGTCACAGAAAACCTCAGAATAAACCTTAGACTGGCACGCGTTTTATTAGACAAGCAAGTCTGTCGTGTTTCTCCACAGCCCGTCAGAAAGGCAGTTAAGTGCTATGAACTGTCAGCCGTGTCGCGCCTGCCTGTAGAAGTGACGAACAGCTTGTCTTTTGAAGGTGTTTGATCAGTGGATCTGCCGGAGTTCCTGCCCACGCTGGCCATTGATCGGGTCCAGGCTGGATGTATGAAGCCTGTGTGTTTTAGGGGCTGTTGGCGCGGAGGTCTCTGTCTGCCGGTGTCATTAGCGGTGAAGGGGCTGTTTGCCCCCATCGCCGTTTGCGTCCCCTCTGGGGGGATGTTGGGCGCCGTTAGGCCGATCTAAGTTCCCGCTGTGTGCCTGTTTGCCAGAGAAAACTGTAAAGTTCAAACAAGCTTATTCTGGTTTCTTCGATTCTTCCGTTCTCTTCCTACCGTAAACATTGGGATTTGTGTAACTACAGCGGTTTTCCATTGTATTTACTTCAGTTCTATTAAATATTAAAGTGTGTGTGTGTGTGTGTGTGTGTGTGTGTGTGTGTGTGTGTGTGTGTGTGTGTGTGTGTGTGTGTGTGTGTGTGTGTGTGAGTGTGGGGGGGGGTTGGCCTGAAATCGTCGGTATTCTGGTGTTGGTTCCAAACCACGTATTATGTTGTTGTTGTTGTTGTTGTTTTTCTTTGTTTATTTCTACCCCGATTGAAAGTTTGTTTGTTTTTTGCGCCTTTTGTTCTTGCACTACTTTTCATCACTGATTGTCTGTAATTCCAAGCTGTTAGTCTCAGCAGCTGCAGCAGCCAATCAGAACGTCACAAATATTTATTCGGCACGAAAACCCTGAAGTAGGCCTCCATAGGTTTGCCTGGCAAGCGACAGCTGCTGTAGCAAGGGAGCGACGGACCGGTGGGGCCCAGCAAGGGAGCGACGGACCGGTGGGGCCCAGCAAGGGAGCGACGGACCGGTGGGGCCCAGCAAGGGAGCGACGGACCGATGGGGCCCAGCAAGGGAGCGATGGACCGGTGGGGCCCAGCAAGGGAGCGACAGACCGGTGGGGCCCAGCAAGGGAGCGACAGACTGGTGGGGCCCAACAAACGCTTCAGTCAAGCATGGCGCACGGTCCCCAATGACGAGAAATAGCTCGGGTGCAATACCGACGCGGGTTCGAGTCCCCGGTGCGGCAAGGAATCTTTCGCCCAGAGTCAGCTCTCAGTGCTGACTGTAGTACGGTGTCCGCACAGCCCCCGTGTGCAATGGCATGCATCAACAACTGTGTGCACGTTAAATACCCCAAACACCGGCAGCCATACCATTGTCTGGACACAGGAAAATACTGCACACACTGGTAGGAATGGGTAGCGCTGCTCTTGCGGCTGCTGTGCCTAACCCGGATAAGGCGACCCGATTTCTTGCAAGGGACAATGAATTACTACAAATATCAGCCGCAAACAAATCAGGTCCAGTGCGCTGATTCGGGCGCTGCGTTCAGACCGAGATGACGGGCGTGAGTGCGGCAGTCAGCACAGCAAGCGGCCTGGCGGAGGAACGGGAAGCACGTGACACTGCGGACTGTGGGGAGGCGGGGACACGGTGGTCTTCACAATAACGGTCCGCTTGCTGCTTGAAGAAGGGGTCTGTACTCCCAAAATGTGCACCTTGTTTGGTTTCTTCGTGAAGTTTGTGTCCACTTCGCTGTATGTGCACGATTTGCTTGTTGGGCTTTTCTGTCTTCACCGACCCCAGCGTTAGTCCACAGTGCGTTAGTCACGGGACAGTTATTTATGATGACTATCACTGGAACAACGCCCCTCCTACAACCCGCCCCGTGGTCAGCAGCCCAACTACGGCAGGCAGGATGAAGATGAAAGCATCCTTATCGTCACATCGTCTGCTGGGCAGTTGTGTGTCAGACGTCGCTGACAGTTTTATTCCAATATGTTGGGGCCATCCGTCACTCATCCTGCCATGAAATCTCGTTTGCACGAGACACTAGGCGCGAGCACGCCTTCAGTACAGCTAGCCTCCGTCGGGGACAGTTCCACAGCACCACGAGACAGCCATCTCCTCTCTCTCACAGACGACGAAAGAGGGGGGGGGGGTTCTGTCAGCTATTGCCAGGTTAAGTGGTTACTGGATCAGATTGGAAATCCTGCATTGTCCGTTCATCTAACGCAACCTCTATCCGTTCTCAATAACCTCGCGCTTCCATCAATATGTCCGTAAACAGATTTTCCGTTTGGTTTATGGTTTATTATTTCACTTTGTGTGTGTGTGTGTGTGTGTGTGTGTGTGTGTGTGTGTGTGTGTGTGTGTTTGGTGTGTGTGTGTGCATGTGCGTGAGAGAGAGAGAGAGAGAGAGAGAGAGAGAGTGTGTGTGTGTGTGTGAATTTTGTTCGCACTTGCTTTCTTTATTAACAGGTTTGTCTCAAGGTTGCCGGTTACTTCAGTGACAGTTTGAGGAATATGTAACTGCCCGGCAGTTGCTGACTACAGTCCTGATGTGCTTGCTACAGATTACTTTGCCGTTGAACGTGTTGGGGTCTGACACGAAACGTAACACGGTCTGGGGCACTGCAAGACATGGCTGAGTTTGATGTCCCTTCCCGTCTTCTTTATCTGCTACTGTCATTTTCAGTCGTCTTTATCAAGTAGAGTAGTAGTAGTAGTAGTAGTAGTAGTAGTAGTAGTAGTAGTAGTAGTAGTAGTGTGTGGTGGTGGTGTTTAGGTATATATATTACTTAGTACTTCGTTTGTTTCTGTTGATTCACGTCAGAGACTGACATGTTTTTCAGTCCGTTATTTCCAACTCCATGTTCGGCTTCGTCTTCACCTTCTTCTTGTTCTTCGCCTTCTTCTTCTTCTTCTTCTTCTTCTTCACCTTCTTCTTGTTCTTCGCCTTCTTCGCCTTCTTCTTCTTCTTCTTCACCTTCTTGTTCCTCTTCTCCTTCTCCTTCTTGTTCTTTACCCTGTTCTTCTTGTTCTTCACCTTGTTCCTCTTCTCCTTCTTGTTCTTTACCCTGTTCTTGTTCTTCGCCGTCTTGTGTCGCCCTGGTATAACCGTAATCGTTGCTGTTCTACTTTTTCTCCGTCTTCCGCTGCCTCTGTTGTTACGTCGTTAGAAGGTCGCGGCAGGTGTCGCAAGGATGAAGGACGCTGACGTAATACTCCCACGTGTCCTCGGTGAAGACTGGTGTGATCAGCTTCTCCAGTTGCTGATCCAATTAGAGCATTACGTCCCCTGACTCGCAGCTGCCGTCTGTCTGCCGTTCCTGTCTCTTTCTTTTCTACTTTTTCTCCCATTTTTCTTCTTCTTCTAGCCCCCTCTAGTTTTTTTTTTTTGTTTGGTGCGCCCCCTTTGCAGAGAGCGTGTGCAGAACGTGAAGAAAAGTACGTTTTGTAAGAAATTGTTCAGGTGTACGTAAGTGTGCGTAGTTTATTATTTTTTAAATTTGAGAAACAATGTAGTGTGTGTGACCATGACCATGCTCCATCGTGCTTATCGTTGGCTCTAGAGAGGAGTCCTTGTGTGTGTGTGTGTGTGTGTGTGTGTGTGTGTGTGTGTGTGTGTGTGTGTGTGTGTGTGTGTGTGTGTGTAGGTGTGATGCGTGTGCGTGCGTGTGTGTGTGTGTGAGTGTGAGTGTGTGTAGGTGTGATGCGTGTGAGTGCGTGTGTGTGTGTGCGTGTGCGTGCGCGTGTGTGTGTGTGTGTGTGTGAGTGTGAGTGTGTGTAGGTGTGATGCGTGTGAGTCGTGTTGGGGTTTTGTGTGTGTGTTGTGTGTGTGTGTGTGTGTGTGTGTGTGTGTGTGTTTGCGTGTGCGTGTGTGTGTGTGAGTGTGTGTGTGTGGTGTGGTGTGTGTGTGTGTGTGTGTGTGTGTGTGTGTGAGTGTGTGTGTGTGATGTGTGTGTGTGTGGGTTGTGTGTGTGTGTGTGTGTGTATGTGTGTGTGTGTGTGTGTGTGTGTGTGTGATGTGGTTGAGGTGTGGTGTGTGAGTGGATGTGTGTGTGTGTGTGTGTGTGTGTGTGGTTGTGTGTTTGTGAGTGTGTGTGTGTGTGTGTGAGTGTGTGTGAGTGTGTGTGTGTGTGTGTGAGTGTGTGTGTGTGTGTGTGTGTGTGTGTGTGTGTGTGTGTGTGTGTGTGTGTGACTACAGATGCCCAGGGCCCGTGTCCGTGGAGATAAAGCAGCCGTCTGACTGGGGTGCGCAGCGTCGTAAACAGCGTCAGCCACGTAGTCCGTGTCAGACAGTCACCGTCTTCACGGCAACCGTATTGTCTGGCATTTGCACCTGAGTTAATTACCCTGCATACCTGCGATTTGTCTTGCCTTCCTGGTTTTGTACGAGACATTTGACTAGCGGATGCGTGTGGGTTGGTGGTTGGGTGTGGGTTGGTAGTTAAGGGTTGGGTGTGGGTTTGTGGTTAAGGGTTGGGTGTGGGTTGGTGGATGGGTGTGGGTTTGTGGATGGGTGTGGGTTGGTGGTTAAGGGTTGGGTGTGGCTTGGTGATCCGGTGTGGGTTGGTGGATGGGTGTGAGTTGGTGGATGGGTATGGGTTGGTGGATGGGTGTGGGTTGGTGGATGGGAGTGGGTTGGTGGATGGGTATGGGTTGGTGGATGGGTGTGGGTTGGTGGTTAAGGGTCCGGTGTGGGTTGGTGGATGGGTGTGGGTTGGTGGATGGGTGAGTTGGTGGTTGGGTGTGGGTTGGTGGTTGGGTGTGGGTTGGTGGTTATGGGTTGGATGTGGGTAGGTGGTTACGGGTTGTTAGTGGATGGGTGTGGGTTGGTGGATGGGTGTGGGTTGGTGGTTGTGTGTGGGTTGGTGGTTGGGTGTGGGTTGGTGGTTACGGGTTGGATGTGGGTAGGTGGTTACGGGTTGTTAGTGGATGGGTGTGGGTTGGTGGATGGGTGTGGGTTGGTGGTTGTGTGTGGGTTGGTGGTTGGGTGTGGGTTGGTGGTTACGGGTTGGATGTGGGTAGGTGGTTACGGGTTGTTAGTGGATGGGTGTGGGTTGGTGGATGGGTGTGGGTTGGTGGTTGTGTGTGGGTTGGTGGTTGGGTGTGGGTTGGTGGTTACGGGTTGGATGTGGGTAGGTGGTTACGGGTTGTTAGTGGATGGGTGTGGGCAGTTGGTGGGTTGTTTGTCTGGGGTGGATAGGTGGGTATGGGTCAGTGCCGGGGACAGGTTGTCTGGTGGGTGGGTATGTGTTCGTTGACTGGTGGGTGGGGGTGGGTTTGTTGTCTGTGGTATGGTTATCTAGTGGGTGGGTACGGATCGGTGGTGGATGTGGTTTGGTGGATGGATGTGGGTTGGTGGATGGATGTGGGTTGGTGGCCAGTGATACAATTGGTCAGTCAAACATGGCAGTCACAAACGAAGCTTCGAGGAGTTGGCTTTTTACAGCTTCACGTCCTACGGCATACTTATCTCATTTGCTGTCTAAGTCGTGTTGACTGACGGCATACTTATCTCATTTGGTGTCTAAGTCGTGTTGATTGACGGCATACTTATCTCATTTGCTGTCTAAGTCGTTTGATTTTTGGAATCGGGGGACGGAATACTTATCTCATTTGCTGTCTAAGTCGTGTTGACTGACGGAATACTTATCTCATCTGCTGACTAAGTCGTGTTGATTGACGGCATACTTATCTCATTTGCTGTCTAAGTCGTGTTGACTGACGGCATACTTATCTCATCTGCTGACTAAGTGGTGTTGACTGACGGCATACTTATCTCATCTGCTGACTAAGTGGTGTTGACTGACGGCATACTTATCTCATCTGCTGACTAAGTGGTGTTGATTGACGGCATACTTATCTCATCTGCTGACTAAGTGGTGTTGATTGACGGCATACTTATCTCATCTGCTGACTAAGTGGTGTTGACTGACGCTAAAGGTCCTGCTGCACCCAGCCGCTTCCCGGCACTTGCTGCCGTAAGCAGGGAGACTGGCTCGTGGGCAGCAAGCGTGACGGACGAGCTGGCAGGGAGACTGGCTCGTGGGCAGCAAGCGTGACGGACGAGCTGGCAGGGAGACTGGCTCGTGGGCAGCAAGCGTGACGGACGAGCTGGCAGGGAGACTGGCTCGTGGGCAGCAAGCGTGACGGACGAGCTGGCAGGGAGACTGGCTCGTGGGCAGCAAGCGTGACGGACGAGCTGGCAGGGAGACTGGCTCGTGGGCAGCAAGCGTGAGGGACGAGCTGGCAGCAAGCGTGAGGGACGAGGTGGCAGCAAGCGTGAGGGACGAGCTGGCAGGAAGCGTGAGGGACGAGGTGGAAGGGAAGCGTGAGGGACGAGGTGGAAGGGAAGCGTGAGGGACGAGCTGGAAGGGAAGCGTGAGGGACGAGCTGGCAGGAAGCGTGAGGGACGAGATGGAAGGGAAGCGTGAGGGACGAGGTGGAAGGGAAGCGTGAGGGACGAGCTGGAAGGGAAGCGTGAGGGACGAGGTGGAAGGGAAGCGTGAGGGACGAGATGGAAGGGAAGCGTGAGGGACGAGCTGGCAGGACGAGGTGGAAGGGAAGCGTGAGGGACGAAGTAGCAGGAAGCGTGAGGGACGAGCTGGCACAGGTCTATAACTTACCGCTGGACTCAATCCGTGTCACCAGGCTGCTGATCTTCGCTGGGGCTTCTGATGGTGTCCATCGATTGCCGGTGTGGTCTCTGCATGGTCAACGGCTGATGGCGTGTGCGTATCGGCTATGTGCCCAGTGCCACGAGAGTGTATCACTGCCTCCATCCATATACATCGCGTTTAAGCCTGCGCCCCCCCCCCCTCCCCCCTCTCACTCTCTCTCTCGCTGCCCCTCCTCCCTCTCTCCTTCTCCCTCTTCTTCCCCCCCCCCCCCCCGTACCACTGAGCCATGTTATGTTTTCGTGATTTACAAATAATTGCGGAATGTCAACACCATTTTTGCTATGTAACATCTTATTTATCTTTGTCATTTCAAAGTATTTTCAAAGATTTTGCTGTTCCTGTATGTTTATTACATTAATTGGGAGTATTTATTTTTTTTTGTAATTTTTTTACCCTTTTAAAAAATTAAGGTTTGTAAATTTTTTTTTTTTCTTGTTTCCCTTTTTTCCCTTTTCGGGGTTTGCAAACTACTGTTTCTCTAAAAAACCTTCCAAACCCTTTGGAAAAAAATTTTGGGTTTTCTCTTTTCCCCCCTTTTTCTCTCTGTTTCCTTCCGCCCCCCTTCCCCCCCCCCCCCCCTCCGCTGCTCATTCAGATAACTTTATAGCCACATGCACAAGCATCGTTGCACGGGGTTTGAACACAGACCTGTGACGGCACGACAAGTGGACGTGAGGCAGCGGTGTGTGGCCCGACACGCTCTCGGCAAGCCGTGCCTGGTACAGCCGCATCCGTCGTGGTCAGCAGACGCAGACAGCGAGATGAGGCAGTGAATCGGCACTGCGTAACGATGCAGGGCCGCGCCGGTACATGTCGTTAGTCCATCAAAGCGGATTGACCGCACGAACCGGCATTCTGTTAGCGGCAATTGGGTTGCCATTTCTTCCTCAATCAAGGCTTCTGATCACATTCACGGCCGGCATTAAGTGGGCGCGTTTCCGACGGTTTCGTAAGCGAGATCGACAGGTCAGCTCTGTAGCACCGTGAGTGGAACGCCGGTCGTCGATGTCTCAGTCGTAAACGGCTGTCAACGCCTGGTACTAAAAAAATATTTAGAAACTTTAAAAAGCTGGGCGGGGGCTGGGGGTGGGAGGAGGTAGTCTAAGCCGCGTCCCTGATGTCAGCAATTGAGGATGAATTGTGCATCGATCTTTTAACCACCGTCTGATCCCGGGGCGACTGAATAAGCAATGAACTGTCTACTGCCCCCTCAAAGGGTGGGTGACGCCCAGTTCGTGGCGACATCCGTTTTGTGGCCGCCTGGCGCCCTGCCTGTGTGGTTCCGTGTACCGGTCCAACCCACAGTCTGGTTCCATGGTACAGGTCCACCCCACAGCCTGGTTCTGCGGTACGGTCCACCCCACAGCCTGGTTCTGCGGTACGGTCCACCCCACAGCCTGGTTCTGTGGTACAGGTCCACCCCACAGCCTGGTTCTGTGGTACAGGTCCACCCCACAGCCTGGTTCTGTGGTACAGGTCCACCCCACAGCCTGGTTCTGTGGTACAGGTCCACCCCACAGCCTGTGTCGACAGGAGACGGCCGCTGGGGGATGAAGGCGTAATTGCACCCGGCTCCAGCCGGACGTGGTGATTTGACAGCTTTGACAAGCTGAATCCAGTCCGGAATCGATCATTGGAGTGAGTTAAATATATAGCACGGGTGCTCTTTATGTTGCCAGTCGAATACTGTGATTGACAGAGTCTCTCTCTCTCTCTCTCTCTCCTCTCTCTCTCTCTCTCTCTCTCTCTCTCTCTCTCTCTCTCTCTCTCTCTCTCTCTCGTCAGTGCGTGTGTGTGTGTGTGTGTATGTGTGTGTGTGTGTGTGTGTGTGTGAGAGAAGAGAAAGATAGAGAGGGTGTGGTTGTGATTGTGTGTGCGTGTGTGCGTGCGTGCGTGCGTGTGTGTGTGTGTGTGTGTGTGTGTGTGTGTGTGTGTGTGTGTGTGTGTGTGTGTGTGTGGTGTGTGTGTCGCTGGGGTGTGTGTGCGTGTGTGTGTGGTGTGTGTGTGTGTGTGTGTGTGTGTGTGTGTGTGTGTGTGTGTGTGTGGTGTGAGAGAGAGAGAGAGGAGAGAGTGGTGTGGTTGTGGTTTGTGTGTGTGTATGTGTGTGTGCGTGTGTGTGTGTGTGCGTGCGTGCGTGCGTGTGTGTGTGTTTTGGCGTGCAGTTTCCGCATTAGACAGCCAGACCCTGATTAAATCACCGGTGTTTCGTTCTTACGACCCCCCGTTGGCACACAATGCGGACAGTGCTGTAATTCATCCAGTTCAAGAGTGTTTAGTTTGGGGCTGTGGTGGGCTGAATCCAGATTATATGACATGACTTGGGATGGGGGGGGGGGGGGAGAGACAGAGACAGACAGACAGAGACAGACAGACAGAGAGATTCTTGATGTGCAGTGAACCCCGAAGGTCAGTGATAATTATTAGGGCGAAACACGACTTATCCAATCACAAATAAAACTTTATGGGACGCATCATTTTATTCTAATATAAAATTTTCAATAAATTGAAGTACCCCTCTACTGCCGTGCATGTATGGACGCCATCATTATGTAAAATATAAAATGTTCAATAAACGCCATCATTATGTAAAATATAAAATGTTCAATAAACGCCATCATTATGTAAAATATATAATTTGAAATTCAAGTTGCTCTTTTTTTCTCTCTCACCGTCTGTTGTATGAGGAAGTAACTACATCCAACTGCACGGTGTTAACAGCGGGCGTATTAACAGCGGGCTTGTTGTAATTACAGGCCTGCACTGTTTCCCTTGGCAGGCCTTTGTGTGCACGGTTCAGTCTGAAACATGTATGGCTTGTGGCAGCGAAGGGGTTAATGAACTCAGAAGGAAGAAGTCAAAAGGCGGAATTGCAGGCTGCAGGCAAAGGTCTGGAACAGCCTGACGTTCTCCATGCTTACAAAGTGAGTGGTTGTAGCTCTCAGTTCATATCAGAAAGGGGGGGAGGGGGGGGGGATCCGCCACAGTTCCCCACGTGACCCGTCGTGAGCGGTTCCTGGCCATCCCTACCTCGTTCACCTATGAACCTTCAACCTGGAGACGAAACGTGCATGGCTGAGAGGGGAAGAGAGAGGGAGAGAGAGAGGGGGGGAGAGAGAGAGACAAACAGACAGACAAACAGACAGACAGAGAGACAGAGACAGGAATGAAGGAACTTGTTTTTTACGCACAGATAGGGATGAAGACGGACAAAACGTCTGTCTTCATCCCTATCTGTGCGTAAAAAACAAGTTCCTTCATTCCTGTCTCTGTCTCTCTGTCTGTCTGTAAGAGAGAAATACAGGGCGTAGAGGGAGAGAGGAGGAGAAAACCGTGCATGACTATCCAGAGAGAGAGAGAGAGAGAGAGAAAGAGAATCGTGACAGTCCAAATGTTTGGCTTCCCTGGCAAAAGTTCACATCCTGCCATCGCTTTCCACTAAAAGCCTTTCGCCGAACACACGCTGCATGCCACCGCGGTTTATTCTTATCAATGTCTCCGTACGCTAGCTTGGCCCTCCGCCAGCTCAGGTCGAAGGAATCGCGCGAGCAAATTATTAGCAGCGTTTATTCCCTGTCCTGGGCATGCGCAGTCTTCGGGAGGTCTAGGGCTTAATGGCGCCACCTACATCCCCGGCCACTTCCGCCTGAAGCTGGGAGGAGAAAAGGAATTTCTGTTGAATACAGTGACTGGGGCACGGTGGCAGTTTACACAAGGGCAAAACAGGATTGATTTAGAATGATAATAATAAAAGCGGCCATTTCTATGGCGCCGTATCTCACCGACAAGGGAGAGCACACCGCGCTTTACGACATCAACAAAAATGTATACATGATATCCTCAAAAATAATAATCATATAGTCGTAATGTATTCCCCCTCCCCCTGCACCCCCCCCCCCCTACACACACACACGCATACACATACACACACACACGAACGCACAGAATGAATCTAACGAGGAGTGAAGGAGGGGGAGGGGGCAAGTAAGAAAAGAGAATTTCAAACCACTTGTTTGTAGTTCAGGTGAGTTTTGAAGGCATGGGAGGATTGAATGTGATTGGTGTCAGAAGGCAGTGAATTCCATTGTTTTGGGGCACAGTTGGAGAAACAGCGTTGGCCGAAGGTTTTTGTTCTAACATGGGGGATACGAAGTATCCGCGTGTCTGGAGAAGAACGAAGGTGCCAGGAAGGAGTGTACACAGTGAGATGGTCACAGAGATAGGCAGGAGATGAGTATGGGAACAATTTGCGTCATACAGTCGACGGTTTGTAGTCTACTTCGGCTTGGAACGGTAACCAATCAAAAGCTTCAAGTAGGGGAAAGTCTGGAAAAAGCTTATTTCTTGACAAACATTTAGCTTGCGGTGGTAAGGGTTTGAGGGGGAGTGTTCTTCCCTCGCTGTATAGGCCAACACAGGTTTGCTTGTCCACAAGACTGCGCAGCTGTTCAGCAACACGAGCTGAGCTTGTAAAAAGTGCTTCTCGCAGACTTCCCAACACGAGCTGAGCTTGTGAAAAGTGCTTCTCGCCGACTTCCCAACACGACAGTTTCACTTGTCACGTGTTTGCAACACTGCACTTTTCACAGACCACTGTCGGCCACACTCGGGTTAGAAACAAGAGGTCCTTTAGTACACATGCATACAGTTTATTACCATTATGAATTTTTATTCATTATGATTGCACTTAATTAGGTCTTTTGCTTTGTTCCTTGGTGTGTTCGTCAATAGGTGACTTGTGTCGTTGACAGGACGTCAAAATCCGGTTACTAACTGCTTCCTGTGTTCAGTGCTGTTTGTGGTGTTATTCGCTCTAGTGTGCCAGCTAGTGCGCCATCTTGTCCATTCTAAAGGGAGGCTATTCTCCCTTTCTTCTGCCCAACTTATCAACAGTAAGGTTTTTTTACCACTTTTCACAGTGAGTCTCTCTCTCTCTCTCTCTCTCTCTCTCTCTCTCTCTCTCTCTCTCTCTCTCTCTCTCTCTCTCCTCTCTCTCTCCACACGCACGCACGCACGCACGCACGCACGCTCGCACGCACGCACACACACACACACACACACACACACACACACACACACACACACACACACACACACACACAGACATTAATACTACCTCCCTGTTTATTCCCCATCTCTGCCCCAGCCACTCTATTTAGCGCAAAATCCGTTTTCAGTCCCATCCCATCCCGGACCTTTCACCTCTCCATCAACCCCCCCCCCCCCCCCCCCCCCGCCACCCCCTATCCCCCGCCTCCCCAGCCACCCAAACGACTTGAACTGGGTGGCCTGGCTGGCTGTCTATGTACTGTTGCAGTGTCGTATCGGAGAACATCCAGTCTATCTTCTGTCTGTCCTTTGGCTAGCCCCATCTTACCTTTGTCCGCCATGCTTCCCCAACGTCTGCCTTCTCAGGGTATGACTGTGACTGACGCTGTCTGCAGCCTGTGGGTGTGACTGTGACTGACGCTGTCTGCAGCCTGTGGGTGTGACTGTGACTGACGCTGTCTGCAGCCTGTGGGTGTGACTGTGACTGACGCTGTCTGCAGCCTGTGGGTGAGACTGTGACTGACGCTGTCTGCAGCCTGTGGGTGAGACTGTGACTGACGCTGGCTGCAGCCTGTGGGTGGGACTGTGACTGACGCTGGCTGCAGCCTGTGGGTGGGACTGTGACTGACGCTGGCTGCAGCCTGTGGGTGGGACTGTGACTGACGCTGGCTGCAGCCTGTGGGTGGGACTGTGACTGACGCTGGCTGCAGCCTGTGGGTGGGACTGTGACTGACGCTGGCTGCAGCCTGTGGGTGGGACTGTGACTGACGCGCTGCAGCCTGTGGGTGGGACTGTGACTGACGCTGGCTGCAGCCTGTGGGTGGGACTGTGACTGACGCTGGCTGCAGGGCCACGTACTCCACACGCGGCTGGCAACTCTGCTGTTTACTGCCGGCAGCAAGGGCGCCACGACCACAGCCAGCTGCCTGCGTCGGCAAAGTTCTTACCTGCAGATCGGTGTGGGCACTGGCTCGGGGGAAATTTTATTCTGATGATGATGATGGTGATGATGATGATGATGATGATGATGATGACTGGTCGTTTTCATGTGGCGCTAGTCTCTGCTCTGGAGCAGTCTCAAAGCGCTTCACGTGTTTTTAATGTACTCTGGATTATTTCTGTTTCCCTAATCAACCGAACTCTGACATGAACTACAGGATCTTTAACGCGTATGTGATCTTGTTTGGTACACACTGGGGACCTCGGTGTACAGTCATCCGGACTTTGGTTGAGTCTGCTGCAGGGAATTGAACTCGGGACAAATGTCGGGACGGGCGCCGAGTCTGTCACATGACGGTCACCCAGACGATCTCTCGTGCTTAACTTGGCTTTGGAGAACCAGTGTTGTCGCTCTGCCTGCCGTCTCTCAGTAAACTAACTCGCTCTGATGCACACCGCACTCACTGAGTGGGCGTAGAACACCAAGTTACTTACTTACTTACTCAATAAAATAAAATACAGCGGTATTGTCTGTTGGCTCACAGAACTGTGCCCTCTGGGTTGTCAGTCACATAAAATATTCAATAAAGATAGAATAAGAACATTCACGTAAGAGAGACACGCAATTCCCCCGTTCCACAATTTCCATACCGCCAGGGCCCCTCCGCCAGTACACACACAACCATCCACACACCCACACACACACACACACACACACACACACACACACCACCACACATACCCACACACACACCCACACACGCACACACCACCACCACCACCACTGCACCCACCCACACACACCCACACACACCACCATCACTGCACACACCCAGTTATTAAAAACAGTCCCAGTTACCCAGTTCTTCTTTCGTTGGTTCTCATGTTTGTCTCTTCTGCACTTTTACATACGGTGGTTGAAGCATGGTTCAATAATTATGTCGGACACTGGTCTTCTGCGCTTGATGGACAAAAAGCACTCGTAGAAAGAAATGTACAATCCCTCTTTTCCTACGTACCCCCATTCACCACATACACCCACACACTGGTACTCGCGCAGGACGCACTCGTACAAAGAACGACAACACATCGGTTGGCACTACCCATCACATACCACCACCACACACACACACACTCGCATGTACTCACCCCTGCCCCCTACACACCACACATACGCACGCATGACACACACCCTGCCCCCCTACACACACACACATACACGCATGTACTCACCCCACACCCCCCTACACACACACACTACCCCATGTACTTACCCCCGCACCCCCACTACACACACACACATACACGCATGTACTACACACAGGCACCCCACCACACACACACACATACGATCCCCTACCCACACACACACACACACACACACACACACACCACACACACCACACCACACACACACACACACACCCACACACACACACACACACACACACACACACACACACACACACACACACACACACACACACACACACACACACACACACACACACACACACACGCTTTCCACTTGGCGTTTAGAGGCGTTGCTGAAGGGTGTTGGGTCTGGACCAGTCCCATGCAACTGGACGGTGGAGTGGTTCTTGGCATTGGGCGCGCCACTTCCCGTATCTGCACTCGTCCATCGGCCCCCGTGTCCCCGCCGTCCCAGTCTCAGACGTGCCTTTGGTTCTGCAGGCTCCGAACCCAGTCCAGTCTCTGTCTGTGTACCGCAACCTTCCTCTTCATCCGACTCCAGTCTTTGTGTACTGCATCATCCGTGTCCATCGCAGGCCTAGACATCTCCTAGTGTTACATCCTCCGTGTCCATCTCAGTCTTAGACATCTCCTAGTGTTACATGCTCTGTGTGTATCGCAGTCTTAGACATCTCCGAGTGTTACATGCTCCGTGTCTATCGCAGTCTTAGCCTCTGGTACTTCATGTCCATCCCAGCCTAGGGCAGCCTCCGGTGCTACAACATCCATGTCTGTCCCAGTCTAAGGCAGCCTCCAGTGCTACAACATCCATGTCTGTCCCAGTCTAAGGCCGCCTCCAGTGCTACAACATCCATGTCTGTCCCAGCCTAAGGCCGCCTCCAGTGCTACAACATCCATGTCTGTCCCAGTCTAAGGCAGTCTCCAGTGCTACAACATCCATGTGTGTCCCAGTCTAAGGCCGCCTCCAGTGCTACAACATCCATGTGTGTCCCAGTCTAAGGCCGCCTCCAGTGCTACAATATCTATGTCTGTCCCAGTCTAACAGCCTCCGTGCTACAACATCCGTGTCTGTCCCAGTCTAAGGCAGCCTCCAGGCTACAAATCCTATGTCTGTCCCAGTCTAAGGCAGCCTCCAGTCGCTACAACATCCTGTCTGTCCCAGTCTAAGGCAGCCTCCAGTGCTACAACATCTGTCTGTCCCAGTCTAAGGCAGCCTCCAGTCGCTAGCAACCATCTGTGTCTGTCCCAGATTAACAGCTCCATGCCACATCCGTGTCGAATACCCCAGCCCATCGTGTCTAATAAACCTCCATGCCCATCTGTGTCGAAACTAAACCTCCATGCCCATCTGTGTCGTAATAAACCTCCATGCCCATCTGTGTCGTAACTAAACCTCCATGCCCATCTGTGTCGTATAAACCTCCATGCCCATCTGTGTCGTAATAAACCTCCATGCCCATCTGTGTCGTAATAAACCTCCATGCCCATCTGTGTCGTAATAAACCTCCATGCCCATCTGTGTCGTAATAAACCTCCATGCCCATCTGTGTCGTAATAAACCTCCATGCCCATCTGTGTCGTAATAAACCTCCATGCCCATCTGTGTCGTAATAAACCTCCATGCCCATCTGTGTCGTAATAAACCTCCATGCCCATCTGTGTCGTAATAAACCTCCATGCCCATCTGTGTCGAAGTCAACCACAGGCACCAACAATAAAAAACCCTGCCCATCGCATCCTTGTCCCATCTGTGCTAGACGTACATACCGTGCCACGCCCACGGCAGAGAGAACTGTGTCCCATCAGTGTCAGAAGTCAGACACAGTGTCCCACAGAGGAAACAGACGAGCGATGTTTTCCCACAGAGACAGCACGACGATGTTTTCCCACAGAGACAGAGCGAGGAAGTGTTTTCCCACAGAGACACGAGATGTTTGTCCACAGAGACAGAGACGATGATGACAGGTTCACCACAGGGGACAGAGAGCGATGTTTTCCCACAGAGACAGAGAGCGATGTTTTCCCACAGAGACAGAGAGCGAGTGTTTTCCCACAGAGACAGAGAGAGAGAGATGTTTTCCCACAGAGACAGAGAGAGATGTTTTCCCACAGAGGCAGAGAGAGAGATGTTTTCCCACAGAGACAGAGAGAGATGTTTTCCCTGTACAGTGAGACAGAGAGTGTTTTCCCACAGACAGGGGATGTTCCACAGAGACAGAGACGATGTTTTCCCCAGGACAGAGAGAGATGTTTTCCAGAGAGCGAGGGGGTTTTTCCCAGAGCAGAGGCGATTTTTCCCACAGAGACGAAGAATGTTTTCCCACAGAGACAGAGAGCGGTGTTTTCCCCATATACAGAGAGAGATGTTTTCCCACAGAGACAGAGAGAGATGTTTTCCCACAGAGACAGAGAGCGATGTTTTCCCACAGAGACAGAGAGCGGTGTTTTCCCCCATATACAGAGAGAGATGTTTTCCCACAGAGACAGAGAACGATGTTTTCCCACAGAGACAGAGAGAGATGTTTTCCCACAGAGACAGAGAGAGAGATGTTTTCCCACAGAGACAGAGAGAGATGTTTTCCCACAGAGACAGAGCGCGATGTTTTCCCACAGAGACAGAGAGAGGTGTTCCCACAGAGACAGAGAGAGGTGTTTTCCCACAGAGACAGAGAGCGATGTTTTCCCACACATTCTGCAATGGAAGATGACACGGGCCTTGTAACCAAGGGACTAGACGTGAAGAACGACACTAATGCAAGCCAGGGCACAGTGGAAAGGAGTGACTTTGATAAAGAGCTGGGGCTGCCGGAGTGACTGGGACTGTTTAAAGCAGCTTTTTGCCCCTCTCTCTCTCCCCCTCTCTCTCCCCCTCTCTCCAGGCTGGCGCTTGGAAACCTGGTTTTCCTGCCTCCATCCCCCTCTCTCCTCCCCACCAACCGCGCACGCAAGCCGTTCAGTAATCCTTCTTTGAAGAGATTTGGACTCTTAGTCTTACAGAATCTCGGGCCACTCTAATTATGTTGACGTTAATTTCTCGCGGCCTGAGGGGTCGGCTGTGTGTGTGTGTGTGTGTGTGTGTGTGTGTGTGTAGTGTGTGTGTGTAGAGTGGTGTGTGTGTGGTGTGTGTGTGTGTGTAAGACAGAAGACAGACAGACAGACAGACAGAGGGTGTGTGTGTGTGAGTGAGAGAGAGAGTACAGACAGACAGACGACAGAGAAGAGACGAGACAGAGTGTGTGGGAGAGAGAGAGAGAGAGAAGACAGACAGACAGACAGACAGACAGACAGACAGAGAACACGAACGAAATCGAAAACTGTATTTCACAAGGATTACACTGAGAGAGAGAGAGAGAGAGAGAGAGTGGGGTGGGTGGGTGGGGGGGGGTCATGTATGTAAATTGGCTACTGATCAACGACTGCTGTTGTTTTCGTAAATGAGAACGCTGCGAGAAATGAAGATCACGCGCCTGACTATTGATAGCTACTTTCTGCTGCCGCTGATGTCGCCAGGGAGCACGAGAAGAACGGCAGTTGTTTCCGCAAATCTGACTCCTGCCCATTGGGACTGGCTGAACGAAGGAGTTTTAACTTTATCTTGCGTGTCTGGATACGGTTGCCGCGGGCAGCCTGGTTAACGAAGTTGTGTTTCGTGTCTGTACTAAGGCAGACTTCCGCGGACTGGGCCTGAAGGAAGGATGTAGTCATTACGTTGTCTTTCGTGTCTGTACTAAGGCAGACTTCCGCGGACTGGGCCTGAAGGAAGGATGTAGTCATTACGTTGTCTTTCGTGTCTGTACTAAGGCAGACTTCCGCGGACTGGGCCTGAAGGAAGGATGTAGTCATTACGTTGTCTTTCG
>JABMCL010002130.1:942500-970000 GCA_018857735.1 Alviniconcha marisindica | reverse complement strand
TTTTTCATGTACATCATATGATGAACAGAAGGGAAATTGCACTTTGTCAAGTACATCATATGATGAGCAGATGGGAAATTACACTAGTCATGTACAACATATGATGAGCAGTTGGGAAATTACACTTGTCATGTACAACATATGATGAGCAGATGGGAAATTACACTTTGTCATGTACGTCATATGATGAACAGATTGGAAATTACGCTTTGTCATGTACATCCTATAATGAACAGATGGGAAATTACACTTTGTCATGTACGTCATATGTTGAGCAGATGAGAAATTACACTTTGTCATGTACGTCATATGACGAACAGGGCGGCCTATGACGTCCTCGTGGCAAGTGGGTGGAAAACATCTCACATAGGATGCCATTGGGGCAGGGAAAGGGTTAAAATGCAAGAGCTAATTATCAGTCGACACGTAACTGTTTGTGACGCCCAGCGTTCTTCAGTCTCAGTTCACTGAGAAGGGATTGAAGAAAAGCGAAAGTGTTGAAGAGAGTGGGTCCGGTGAGTGTTGTTTTTATTAAGTGTAGATAGGTGTACTCCGACATGCCATAAGTGTTGACCTGGCTGTGGTTGCAGACACCATGGCGGGGGACAACTGTCACCGGTACCTGCGCAACAAGGAGGCGGTGGTGCTGAAGGGGTCGGGGGGCAAGAGGTACTCGCCCGAACAGGTGTGCGACATCACCGTGTCCTCCGTCAACAGCGCCCGCTGGATGATGCACGTGCAGACCGCCTTCATCCTGGACTGCAGGGTCAGGGTCACCGTCTACGACAAGGGCATTGCTGCGGCGTCTGCACAGCCCCTGGTGTGTGTGTGTGTGTGTGTGTGTGTGTGTGTGTGAGAGAGAGAGAGA
This sequence comes from Alviniconcha marisindica, assembly GCA_018857735.1. NCBI lineage: Eukaryota > Metazoa > Mollusca > Gastropoda > Provannidae > Alviniconcha > Alviniconcha marisindica. The sequence goes on along the minus strand of JABMCL010002130.1, from coordinate 969,132 downwards.
GAGAGAGAGAGTGGTGTGTGTGTGTGTGTGTGTGTATGTGTGTGTGAGTATGTGAGTGTGTGTTTGAGTGTGTGTGTGTGTGTGTGTGTGTGTGTGTGTGTGGTGTGTGTGTGTGGGTTTGTTTGTTGTGTAAATTGTTGTCTTGTAGAATTCTGCCTTGTGTGGGGTGGTGTGAGGGAGTTTGTCTTGTGTGTGTGTGTGTGTGTGTGTGTGTGTGTGTGTGTGTGTGTGTGCGTGTGTGCGTGTACGTGTGTGTTTTGTTTGTTGGTGTAAAAATTGTTGCTCTTGTAGTAGAATTTTGCCTTGTGTGGAGTGGTGTGAGGGAATGTTTGTCTTGTGTGTGTGTGTGTGTGTGTGTGTGTGTGTGTGTGTGTGTGTGTGTGTGTGTGTGTGTGAAAGAGACAGACAGACAGAGATGTCTTTCTGTGGCTGTTGCCTTTCCTGTGTTCACCACTTTAGCTGCTGCTTTCGTCTCCTGTTCCTCATAATACAATAGAGTTAACTCTGACATTGCTCCCAACTTACAGACATTATTACGTTAAGCATATTCTGTTACTTATAGTATTACATTAAACGTATATTAGACATACAGTTGCATTAAACATATCCAAACCCATCAGCTTGGTTATCAGATCAAGGACCATAAAACAACATAAACATGGCCTTTGCATCAGTGTTATCTAATTATCTACAATAACTACCTATCATTTCTTTCGCTTCCAGTAGCTCAGTTGCTGATATATATTCACAACGATTTCACGCGCCATGTGTCGATGCATGGCGCCGCCATGGTTGGCCTTGGCTCAGTGGGTGTAGCGGTGTACTGAGTGTAGCGGTGTTGTACTGAGTATAGCGGTGTACTGAGTGTAGCGGTGTTGTACTGAGTGTAGCGGTGTACTGAGTGTAGCGGTGTTGTACTGAGTGTAGCGGTGTTGTACTGAGTATAGCGGTGTACTGAGTGTAGCGGTGTTGTACTGAGTGTAGCGGTGTACTGAGTGTAGCGGTGTACTGAGTGTAGCGGTGTTGTACTGAGTATAGCGGTGTACTGAGTGTAGCGGTGTTGTACTGAGTATAGCGGTGTACTGAGTGTAGCGGTGTTGTACTGAGTGTAGCGGTGTACTGAGTGTAGCGGTGTTGTACTGAGTGTAGCGTGTTGTACTGAGTATAGCGGTGTACTGAGTGTAGCGGTGTTGTACTGAGTGTAGCGGTGTACTGAGTGTAGCGGTGTTGTACTGAGTGTAGCGGTGTACTGAGTGTAGCGGTGTTGTACTGAGTGTAGCGGTTTGTACTGAGTATAGCGGTGTACTGAGTGTAGCGGTGTTGTACTGAGTGTAGCGGTGTACTGAGTGTAACGGTGTTGTACTGAGTGTAGCGGTGTTGTACTGAGTTGTTTCTGGCTGACTGAGTGTAGCGGTGTTGTACTGAGTGTAGCGGTGTTGTACTGAGTGTAGCGGTGTTGTACTGAGTTGTTTCTGGCTGACTGAGTGTAGCGGTGTTGTACTGAGTGTAGCGGTGTTGTACTGAGTGTAGCGGTGTTGTACTGAGTTGCGGTTTGTACTGAGTTGTTTCTGGCTGACTGAGTGTAGCGGTGTTGTACTGAGTGTAGCGGTGTTGTACTGAGTGTAGCGGTGTTGCATTCAGTTGTTTCTGGCTGGTTGAGTTTAGCGGTGTTGCACTCAGCTGTTTCACGCTTTCAAGGCTGGATTATTTTTCCGGATGTATGACTGATAAAACTGGAAGACTCGTTCAACCCGTTGTTTAAGGCAGTTCAATTCCTTGTTCAGTGTCATGGGTCAGGAGACTTGAGATGGGCCGGACATTCTGTCGTCCAGGCGGACTTATCACCGGTGACAGAGGTTGGGGAGGGGGGGTCGGGGAGATGTTTTTTGTCGCTCTTCGCTGAGACATGAATTCCGGTGGCTCGAACGTTTTGCAAGTTAATCCTTGCCTTCTCTTTTTGCAGAATGCATTCAAATGTCAGAAAGGTTTGGGTTCTCAGTGTGTGCCGAGGGGTACTAGAGCGAGAATCGTGTTTTCATTTAATCATGTTCTTTTGCAAAGAAAGAATAACTCCACCCATGCCTAGAACCGCGGGGGAGATACGAATACGAAAAGCATTTACCGAATCTTGAATCAGACGTTGGGCAGTCTCAGCATTGCGTCAACCCAGATTTTAATCAAACCTCTTCAGGCCTCTCTCTCTCTCTCTCTCTCTCTCTCTCTCTCTCTCTCTCTCTCTCTCTCTCTCTCTCTCGCTCTCTCGCTCGCTCGCTTCAATCGGCATTCATTTGCACGTCTTCAGATAAGCAGCAGACCCGTTTCCAGACACCTAGGGACGTGGATAACTAAACTGGCATCCGTCACGAGGAATGGGGCCAATCAAAGACATATCGATCTGATGCTTCGGCCACTACAGCACCCCTGATGTGCCAGTCGGACGAGCAAAGTTGTTCGTCGGGAAAATATTTCCCCGATGGTTTTCTGGTGAATGCAGCCTGTTTACGGGTTAGGAGGGGCTGCCTCGCTCGCTCCCGGCGTATGGGGAACAACACAAGACTCCTGTTTTGTCATCGATTTCCTCAAGTGTCAGAAATCACCCCGTTTCAGTTTTTGTGCGTCTGAAAGCCAGCGGTGAAGATTTAGGATGCAGGTCGTTCAGGTTTGAGAAGAATAATTGTTTATACAGCGCTTGAGTTGTTATTAGAAATTATAGTCGGTTTCAGTATTCAGACAAACTGGGGGACGAAAACTCTGATCACCATAACGGATTTCTTTTCCCCCGAGAAAGGAAAAGAACACCGTGCACCCTGGCGAAGTGGTTAGCGCTTGAACCAGCCGATCGGAAGGTGACGGACTGGAATCCAATCGCTCGTGTAGGGAACTGTGCGCCCAGGCTGCGTGGTGCCTGTGGAGAGCTGCGTGGTGGCTGTGGAGAGCTGCGTGGTGGATGTGGAGAGCTGCGTGGTGCCGTGGAGAGCTGCGTGGTGGCTATGGAGAGCTGTGGAGAGCTGCGTGGTGCCTGTGGAGAGCTGCGTGGTGCCGTGGAGAGCTGCGTGGTGCCGTGGAGAGCTGCGTGGTAGCTGTGGAGAGCTGTGGAGAGCTGCGTGGTGGCCGTGGAGAGCTGCGTGGTGCCTGTGGAGAGCTGCGTGGTGCCGTGGAGAGCTGCGTGGTGGCTGTGGAGAGCTGCGTGGTGCCGTGGAGAGCTGCGTGGTGGCTGTGGAGAGCTGCGTGGTGCCTGTGGAGAGCTGCGTGGTGGCTGTGGAGAGCTGCGTGGTGCCTGTGGAGAGCTACGTGGTGGCTGTGGAGAACTGCGTGGTGCCTGTGGAGAGCTGCGACTGCCAGGTCCTGCTCCGTGGGAAGGCTGGAATCACACAATCGAGCTTCGTCTACTTCGGTCACGGAGGCCTTTTGGAATGTTGATCAGCTTCTCTCGCCAGCAGGCCTAGCGAGTACAGCGTTCCGTGTCCCGTCAAGTGGTGTCCGTGGAGAAAGCTCCGCCATACCGCATCATGAACTACCGTCCTCCTCCATCGTCGCCCTGTGGAGACTGTCAACGGCTGTCCTGGCTTATCTCCCCTTACTCTGCTGCTGACCTCTGTCCTGATGTTTATGCGAGGGACCTGCGGTCTCTGTGGTCATGCCTTTTCCCTGCACGGCGGGTGTGGCCAAGGCTAGCAGACTGGTGGAGGGACCTGCGGTCTCTGTGGTCATGCCTTTTCCCTGCACGGCGGGTGTGGCCAAGGCTAGCAGACTGGTGGAGGGACCTGCGGTCTCTGTGGTCATGCCTTTTCCCTGCACGGCGGGTGTGGCCAAGGCTAGCAGACTGGTGGAGGGACCTGCGGTCTCTGTGGTCATGCCTTTTCCCTGCACGGCGGGTGTGGCCAAGGCTAGCAGACTGGTGGAGGGACCTGCGGTCTCGGCGGTCATGCCTTTTCCCTGCAGAGCAGTTCGAGCCCGCACCAGGCGCAATAAGACAGAATCCCCTGCAGCAGCCGAAGCGTGCAAAGCGATATTCACCTACACCAGGTCTTGCATTCAAAGCGATATTCACCTACACCAGGTCTTGCATTCAAAGCGATATTCACCTACACCAGGTCTTGCATTCAAAGTGATATTCACCTACACCAGGTCTTGCATTCAAAGCAAAATTCACCTACACCAGGCCTTGCATTAAAAGCGATAGTCACCTACACCAGGTCTTGCATTCAAAGCGATATTCACTTACACCAGGTCCTGCATCCAAAGCGATATTCTGGCTTACAGCAGGTCTTGCATTAAAGCGATATTCTGGCTTACGGCAGGTCTTGCATTAAAGCGATATTCTGGCTTACAGCAGGTCTTGCATTAAAGCGATATTCTGGCCTACACCAGGTCTTGCATTCAAAGGATATTCTGGCTTACAGCAGGTCTTGCATTAAAGCGATATTCTGGCTTACAGCAGGTCTTGCATTCAAAGGATATTCTGGCTTACACCAGGTCTTGCATTCAAAGGATATTCTGGCTTACAGCAGGTCTTGCATTAAAGCGATGTTCTGGCTTACAGCAGGTCTTGCATTCAAAGGATATTCTGGCTTACACCAGGTCTTGCATTCAAAGGATATTCTGGCTTACAGCAGGTCTTGCATTAAAGAGATGTTCTGGCTTACAGCAGGTCTTGCATTAAAGCGATATTCTGGCTTACACCAGTGCTATGCGTGGGTTGCTGGTACAAGGTGGCGGGGGGGAGGGGGGGAGGGAGGGCGAAGGGGGGGGGGTGTCTAGGTGACAAGTGAGCAGCAGTCTGTGGACGGACGGCGAAGGGAACTGTCAGGGGCAGAGAGACGGTTGGAGGTCGGTGTCCACACACCCGGTCCCTGCCTGTCTTAGTGTCGGCTGTGTGGGACACGGCGCTGGCCACGAACGGCTAACGAGCTGCCAAGCGCAGGATGGGCCTATTGTCACGCTGGATGGGCCCTTTGTCACGCTGGATGGGCCCTTTGTCACAGTGGATGGGCCCTTTGTCACGGTGTATGAGCCCTTTGTCACGGTAGATGTGCTTTTGTCACGGTGGATGGGCCCTTTGTCACGGTGTATGAGCCCTTTGTCACGGTGGATGGGCTTTTGTCACGATGGATGGGCCCTTTGTCACAGTGGGCCTTTTGTCACAGTGGATGGGCCCTTTGTCACAGTGGATGGACCCTTTGTCACGATGGATGGGCCCTTTGTCACGATGGATGGGCCCTTTGTCACAGTGGATGGGCCCTTTGTCACAGTGGATGGGCCCTTTGTCACGGGGATCGCTTGCTGGCCTCACCGCTGGACAGGACTAGAGGCTCCTGTTTTTCTGTTGTTGGGTTTTTGTTGGTTTGCGTGCGCGCGCGCGTGTGTGTGTGTATGTGTGTGTGTGTTTGTGTGTGTGTGTCTGTCTGTCTGTCTGTCTGTCTGTCTGTCTGTCTGTGTGAGCGTGGGTGAGTGGGTGTGTATGTGTGTGCATGCATGCATGCATGCCGTGTGTGTGTGTGTGTGTGTGTGTGTGTGTGTGTGTGTGTGTGTGTGTGTGTGTGTCTGTCTGTCTGTCTGTCTGTCTGAGCGTGGGTGAGTGGGTGTGTATGCGTGTGCATGCATGCATGCCCGTGTGTGTGTGTGTGTGTGTGTGTGTGTGTGTGTGTGTGTGTGTGTGTTGTGTGTGTGTGTGCGTGCGTACGTGCGTGCGTGCGTGTTTGTGTGTGTGTGTGTGTGTGTGTGTGTGTGTGTGTGTGTGTGTGTGTGTGTGTGTGTGTGTGTGTGTGTGTGTGTGTGTGTGTGTGTGTGTGTGTGTGTGTGTGTGTGTGTGTGTGTGTGTGTACTGTCAATATATGACCCTGACATGACCTACTCGGTTGATCGGGCGTAAAAAGACAGTTACTTGTGCATTGTTTGTGTTTAGACCAGTTCAGTATCATCGTGTCGTCGTCATGATCATCACCATCACTGTTGTGTGTTTAGACCAGTTCAATACCATCGAGTCATCGTCATCATCATGACCGTTGGGTGTGTTGTTGCGGTGTTCCAGCTGGAGGTGACGTGCGCCAGTCCAGACCCCGGGCTGATCCGTCTCAACGCCTCGCTGGTCACGGTGCGGCTGTACCACCGGAACTCCTCAGACTTCACCTTCAGCCTCGTCTTCACCGCCACAAACACCAGTAAGCTCTTACACGTCTTCACCTCCACAAACACCAGTAAGCCCTTACACGTCTTCACGTCCACAAACACCAGTAAGCCCTTACACGTCTTCACCTCCACAAACACCAGTAAGCCCTTACACGTCTTCACCTCCAGAAACACCAGTAAGCTCTTACACATCTTTCTCACAAACGGCAGTCAGATCGAAGCCTGTAGGCTACATGTAATCTCTAGAAAAATCAGTAAGAGTTACCGCGTGCCCCAACTACACTGGTCACATCCTATGGACTTGGTTCTGCGTGAAAGCGCGGCGGGGACTGTATTCCAAGCTCACTCGTGTGTGACGGTGTCAGCAACTGTTCTGACAACATCGACGAATCGAAGAACAAAGTCAAAGTACCGTGCGATTAAACTCACCCGAACGCAGTCTCTAAAGCAATAATAATTGAAATTTTCATAGCGCCTTTAACATCAGTACGAGCTTTATGGTGAAAGTACCCGACTTGAAAAATAACCTACCCACAGTAACCGCAGCAAGCCTAAGACGGCCTAAGCATACGTCGTACCTTGGAACATCATCAGTTCCCCAATCAGCAGGCAGATCGAACAGTTGTAAATGTACCGGACAGTTAACGTCGTCATCACGCCATCAAAAACACGACCAAGATCTGTGTTGTACACTTACCCAGTGTGACACTGATGAACTGATTGGGGGGGGGGGGGGGGGGGGTCTGTCTGTCTGTCTGTGTGTGAATAGCAAATTATATATGTTTGACTCAGTGCGTCTGTATTTTGTATTAGTTGTAAATGTTCATAATTGTACAGCGCTGTGAGTTCTTACAGGAAAGGGCGCTTTACAGATGTAAATTATTATTTTTGTCTCACGCTTGTCCTTAGAAACAAGAGTTAGATCACTAATCAGTAAATTACATAGCGTTTCTGTGGTTACAGTGTTGATTCCAGGGACTGCATTCCAAAATCACTCATGTGCGACTACCGTTTCAGATCCAGACCACAAGTGTCCGTGGTTCTTGTGTGACAGCGGGGACTGCATTCCAAAATCACTCATGTGTGACGGAATCAACAACTGTTTTGACAACACCGACGAAGCGAAGAACAGCACAGCACATTGTGACGGTAGTCGATTGTTTTAACGCGTTGTTTTCTGTCGTTGTTGCTGACAATTAATTCACAAATGCTATCCTAGAGAACGTGGTGCACGCCCTGCAATCCCCACACACGACAGCCACAGAAACCACAGCTAATAAAACTGATTTATAAACGTGTATACGCTAAATGCTTTGCTATCTGACCCGTTTGTTTGTTGCTTGCTTCCATTTTGAGTTGCTCAGGTCGGAACACAGTGAAGAGCAGAAAACGGTTGGCTCGTGACCTATTTGATACCACGACCACACCTGCTGGCCGTGTTTATGACGTCACTGATACAGCTTGCTAAGCATATATATATATATATATATAGATATATATATATATATATATATATATATATATAGAGAGAGAGAGAGAGAGAGAGAGAGAGAGAGAGAGAGAGAATGTTCGGTTCCCCTTTAATGTGTGTCTTTAATCCACCGTACTGACGATGCAGTTGTTGTTATTGTTGTTGTAGCGTTCCCAAGCTGAACACTGTGGGGGTGGGGGTGGGGGGTGGGGGGTGGAGGGGGGGGTCATTCGGTATATTGCAGTGCACGCTGACAGCCGCATTGTGTAGGGTGAGAGCATTGTTTGTGTGGCCGTCTTCTTTATTACCCCGCCACACAGGGAGCCATACGCCGTCTTCGGAGGATTCGTATGACTGAAGTTAGTCCCCGCATAATATGCAGCGTATAATAAGGTTTTGACCTAGCCCTGGTGTTCTTGTTAGTGTCATTGTGTTGTGACACAGCCCTGGTGTTCTTGCTGGTGTCAGTGTGTTGTGACAGCCCAAGTCCCAGCGTTCTTGCTGGTGTCAGCGTGTGGTGGCAGCCCAAGTCCCAGCGTTCTTGCTGGTGTCAGTGTGTTGTGACAGCCCAAGTCCCAGCGTTCTTGCTGGTGTCAGAGTGTGGTGGCAGCCCAAGTCCCAGCGTTCTTGCTGGTGTCAGTGTGTGGTGGCAGCCCAAGTCCCAGCGTTCTTGCTGGTGTCAGTGTGTTGTGACACAGCCCAAGCCAAGGCGAGGGTGGGACAATGATGACTCCAGCTCCTCAGTGAATGCTGCACGTGACCGAGTGACCTTGATGACAAACACCCAACGGACTGAGATTGAACGGGTTTTCCTGGGACACGGCTGACACAGCGGGCAAATTTCCGGCAGGCTTGCCTTTCTCAGCGTAACAAACAGAGAATTGTTCTGCGTGAAAGCGTCTGAACGACGGTTTTCAACAGGACGCAGACCATTGACAAAACAGCGCGCAGATTTCCGGCAGGTTTGCTTTTGTCAGAGTTACAACCACGGTTGTTTTTCGAAAGAAAGAGACTGAACGGGTTTCAATAGATCAAAACACTGCACGTGAAAAGAAACGCTTAACTATTTGCATTACCATTTGACAACGCCGATTTTCATTAGCAGTCGATGGAACTCCGAAAACTATTGTTCGAGTACTGAGCTTTGTTCATCTAATGTTATCTTACTCATTTTGTTGTCATCATTATAGCAACAACAACAATAATAATAACGGTAATGAAAACTTGTCGAGCGCCTCATGTCGAGATGAGCCCTAGCAATTCCCAGACAATAGACAATGATTATTACCGGATACACAAACATTTACATTCATATAGTGGGGTAAATACACCACTGCACATGAGCAGGCATTTTGCGATTTACCCCATCCCTCCTCCACCCCGCCCCCGATACTCTGCCTCTGTCTCTCTGTCTCTGTCTCTGTCTCTCTGTCTCTGTCTCTCTCTCTGTCTGTCTGTCTGTCTGTCTGTCTGTCTGTCTGTCTGTCTGTCTGTCTGTCTGTCTCTCTGTCTCTCTCTCTCTCTCTCTCTCTCTCTCTCTCTCTCTCTCTCTCTCTCTCTCTCTCTCTCTCTCACACACACACACACACACACACACACACACACACACACACACACACACACACAGAGGTGAACATTATAGCAAGTACAAGTACTACCCAGGACACTTTTAATGCTCTTTCCCGTGTTATGGCTGCAGACGACGAAGAGTCTGTTATTCAGCTTTCACGCTTTCTGTACAGAGTCTTCGACATGCGGAATCGAGCTGTATCAAGTGAATGAATGAAATTCAGCGTGTGTTCGATAGAAATAAAGGTAATGGAGGTAAAGGATAAATGAACGGTTGATTTAAAGCGAATGTGCGAGGTAAATTTGGATCTGAAATGCACGACTGTGCTTAACCGATTTTTGATGCTGCAGTTTGTAATAGTTTTGTGTAATATAAATCTACGTTTTGCGTGAGTCCAATTCCCCCCTTGAAATGAACATGTACTGTTTCGTCAATAAAATGTCTTGTAATGCTTTCTTTCATTATCTCGTTCTCTCTCATTCCTCTCCCTATCTTCTTTCTCATTCTCTCTCGTCTCCTCTCTCTCTCTCTCCTCTCTCTCTCATCTATGCATCCTTGTAAAATACAGTTTTCGATTTCGTTCGTGTTCTCTCCCTCTCTCTCTCTCTCTCTCTCTCTCTCTCTCTCTCTCTCTCTCTCTCTCTCTCTCTCTCTCTCTCTCTCTCTCTTTTCACACACCACACACACACACACACACACACACACACACACACACACACACACACACACACACACACACACAAAGGAGTAGCAATGTTAGCGCCCCATTCGCATTGTTATGATTGTTGTGTGCAGATTACTGGCCGTTCAAGGGAGAGAACTGGGGTGTGCTGGCGTCGGTGCTAGGGGCAGCGGTGATTCTCATCGTGACGGCCGCCTGCTGTCGACGCCTGAAGAAACGTCGTGACTCCTTTGACGAGCTGTACGACCTCAACGAGGGGCCTTATGTCCATAAATATGGTGAGTGCAGGATGACCTCTTATGCCGCAAATATGGGGCGTTAATTATGACCTCTTACGTCCATAAATATGCTGAGTTCATGATGACTGCTTATGTCCGCAAGTGTGGTGCCTTCATTATGTCCGTAAATATACTGAGTTCATAATGCCGTCTTATGTCCGTAAATATGGTGCGCTCATGATGTCTTATGTCTATAAAATTAATATGGTATGTTCATAATTCGCTTTATGTCCATAGATATGGTTGTTCATGATGACGTCTTATGTCCATAAATATGGTGAGTTCATGATGACCTCTTATGTATGTAAATATGATACGTTCACGATGGTGTCTTATGTTCATAAATATGGTACGTTAATGACGACGTCTTATGTCCACAGATGTGCAAAGCACTGACATTCTAAGAACTCGGAGAGTGTTGAAACGTCGAGACTTCTTTTAAATGTTGCAGACCTCAACGAGGATCCTCAATTATGTTCTTAATTTGGTTTGTTCATGATGACGTCTTATGACGATAGACATGCGAAGTGCTGACATTGTGAAAGTTATAGGAAGGGTGGAGAAGGTCGAGACTGTTGACGAGTTGTACGACCTCAGCGAAAAGCTTGATGTCCATGCGTTGCTGGAAGCCGTTCGCAGCTTTCGCTGAACGTGCGTTCTCGTATTGTTGTGCAGCTTACCAGTACCGAGTGATTCGTCACCCTGCCAACAGTAACCATAGCAACCTCAATAACCACGGCCACGGTCACGGCAAGCAAGTCCATGACCAGAAAGGGAAACATGTCACGTGACCTGAAGCGGCCCAAATCCTGTGTGGGTATGTTCACCTCATCGGCCCCCTAGACTCCACTCACCACTACCGCCATCCGACACTCTGTGTGTGTGTGTGTGTGTGTGTGTGTGTGTGTGTGTGTGAGAGAGAGAGAGAGAGAGAGAGTGCGTGCGTGCGTGTGTGTGTGTGCGCGCGCGCGTATGTGTGTGTGCGTGCGTGCGTGCGTGCGTGCGTACGATCTGTGTGCGTGTGTGTGTTTGTTTGGAATGAAACATATATATATAGGCGTATGTAGCCTATACTGTAATATGCCTAGGGCCGTAGGGTAGGCGCTGTATAATTATACCAGAGGAATGAAATTTACTATTCATGAATATAAAACTGATTATTTTCTGTCAGCATAATTATGTGATGTCCGTATCTCTAATTTGGGACAGGGGTTTCGCCTGTAGGGTGTAATAATGGAATCATGGGGAAGCAATTCTTACGTGTTCATTTCAGCAGTATAACAGTGACGATTTCAGTATAAGCAATTCTTACGTGTTCATTTCAGCAGTATATCAGTGACGATTTCAGTATAAGCAATTCTTACGTGTTCACTTCAGCAGTATAACAATGACGATTTCAGTATCAGCAATTCTGCTGTGTTCATTTCAGCAGTATAACAGTGACGATTTCAATATAAGTAATTCTTACGTGTTCATTTCAGCAGTATAACAGTGACGATTTCGATATAAGCAATTCTTACGTGTTCATTTCAGCAGTATAACAGTGACGTTTTCAGTATGAGCTACTGGTGCAAGCCGCGTCACTTACCCTCCTGTCCTGTGTCACACAGGTGCTGCCTTTTCGTCTGTATTCATGCCTCGACCTTCTGAAAGGAAATATCGGCGTGGGGAAGAGAGAGAGAGAGAGAGAGAGAGAGAGAGAGAGAGAAAGGAGAGAGAGAGAGAGAGAAAGGACGGTGCGACAAGAAAGTGTCTGACGACAGCTGCGTATGGCAGGAAGGAGACAGTGTTGACGCCTGCAGCTTATGGAATGCATCACAGGATTCTTAAAGCGAAAACGAGACAAGCAAATCGCAGGACAAAGACGAGACAAGCAAATCGCAGGACAAAGACGAGACAAGCAAATCGCAGGACAAAGACGAGGCAGATGCCCATGTGTAGCAGTTGTCGAGGAACCGTACCATGACAGCTTGTCGAAGACTCGTCCATTGTCAACGCACACTCTGGCGTTGCCCTGCCCATGCACTGTGTCCCAAGCAAGCTGGGATGTGGCCGACTGGTCCGACTGGTCCGACTGTACCGCGACTCCTGAAGTGGTCAGTTGATTTGTCTTTACCATTCGTGGATGGGACACGTCTCCAGAACGACGTCTCTTTTGACTGAATTGTGTTCCTGATGTCTTTACTGGAGAAGCCGGGCAGTCAGACGGTTTCACATTCCCACTGAAATCGACTACTCGAACCAGACGACTCGAATCGCAGGACCTCAAACCATTACATGCGTGGCGTTTATCTGGTCAGTGGCCAAAGCTGTGTGATTGAGAGGAGCTCGATAGTTAAACGAGACCATGCAATGACCATGTGAAAAACGTCTCTTTGGACATCTCACTGTCTCCTTATCGGTGGAGTTTCCTGTTCGGAAGTTACCGCCGCCACTTGATCGTACGAATCAACTACGGGGCTTTGTTTTCTCTGTGGAAATCCTGACGAACAGAACTTCGTAGTGTGGCACGAGCCTCGTCACTCACCGTCAGGGAGAGCCAGTCGGCGACAGCGGCAGAAATGGAGCCAGCTGATCGAGGATGCTCGATAACTAGTGTCAACAAACGCCGTTTGGACAGTTTGCGGTCGTTCCCTCCATGTTCCCATCTGTCCATTTTACCTCCTGAGGGACCCGTTGTTGAACCGGAGCCGATGCAGGAATCAGCTGCAGAGGCTTGGTCAGTTGTCTTGCTGTAGGGTCATATTTGCACTGGGGTCGGTAACAATGTTCCCTCGGCCCTATGCGCCCCTCAGTTTCTGCAAATGGATTTGACATTGACCTTCTTTCAAACACCGTTAGTGTTAGGGTACCATAACCTTAACCCCAACCCTGGACGGAACAGAAAACATTGCAGGTCTACAATTTTGGGAACGTGTATAGGGCTCAGGGAACCTGTGGTGGAGGGAACATAGGGCTGAGGGAATATTGGGTTCAGGGAACATAGGGCTGAGGGAATATGAGGTTGAAGGAATACAGGGTTGAGGGAACGTAGGGTTGAGGGAACATAGGGCTGAAGGGAACGTAGGGCTGGGGAACATAGGGCTGGAGGTATAGAGCCGAGGGAACATGTCGTTGGGGAACATGGGGGTTGGGGGTATTCAAGATTCAAGATTACTTTATTATCTCATCAGAGAAATTAAAACGTGGCTGAACATTAACCACATCACAACACATATTGTATATTTTAAAACTCAAAGAACAGTTATTGAAAATACAAAATGTATATAATAAGCAAGCTAGTAATTTACGTAATTTACTTCAAAGAACAGTTATTGAAAATACAAAATTTATATGATAAACTAGTAATTTACGTAATTTACACACACATACACACACCACGCACGCGCGCGCACGCACGCACGCACGCACGCACGCACGCACACACGCACACACACACACACACACACACACACACACACACACACACACACACACACACACACACACACTGCTCTGACGTTTGAACGATTTATCTGTTTAGAAATGCTATTGACTGCAGAACAAAACTTTGTATTAGATTTCGGTACGCGAAATCGTCTACCAGATGGAAGAAGCTCATAACGTTTTTTAGCAAGGACATGGATGTTGTCATCCACAATCACCCTAGCCTTCCGTACCACACGATGTTCATACAACTGACTTAACTGTTCTTGTCTTTCGCCTGCGACCTTGCCACACACATTTACCACTTTGTTCAGGACATTTTTGCTTTTCACATTTAAACCTCCAAACGAGCACAGGAACAAAAATGTTAAAACCGATTCAACACAACTCCGGTAGAAAGTACGTATAACAGTAGCACTGACATTAAGAGATTTTTGTTTTTGAAGGCAAAATATTCTTGGCTGACATCTTTTGTGAATAAAGTCAGTGTTTTTGTTAAAATTCAGCTTGTTGTCCAAAACTCTTCCTAGATATTTATACTCAGTCGCTCTTTCAACTTTCACGCCATCAATACAGAGATCTGGAATGACAGTCGGAGCTTTTCTAAAATCAGTCAGCATTTCCTTTGTTTTCTTTACATTCAAGTCAAGGGAATTATCCCTGCACCGGTTACTGAAACTTTCAACTTCAGCAAAATAAACTGAGAGAATCTGAGTTGGAAAGATCTTCTATTGCAGAATCGTCAAAGTATTTTATGACTGGTATTGTGTCAGTGCCTGTGCAGTCATTTGTGTAGAGTTTAAAAGAATAGGAGACAGGACATTGCCTTGTGGAGAGCCGGTAGAAATAGAGCGGGAAGACGAGAGTGCAGCTTAGTGGCGAACTGTCTGAGAACGATTGACAAGAAAGTCGATAATCCAGAGAATCAGTCTTGGTTAACGTCGATTTTTAGAAGTTTGCTTGCCATGAGGTGTGGTTGTATGGTATTGAAGGCAGAAGAAAAGTCGATGAAGAGAATTCGGACAAACGAACCTGCTTTTTCAAGATGAGTATATGCATTGTGCAAAAGAGTGAGTGTTGCACTTTCCGTGCTTCTGTTGTGCTTGTATGCAAACTGGTGTGGGTCTAAATGGGGTTCCGTGTGTTTCATGAGTCGGTGGAGGATGATAAGTTCAAAACAATTCATTACAACAGATGTCAGAGCAATCAGACGATAATAGTTTAAACAGGGATTTCGCTTTTTGGAACAGGACAGATTACAGAGGTTTTGCAGGTAAAGCGTACAGCGTTTTCTGTCAGAGACCACGTGAACAATTGACTGAAAACAATAGAAAGCTGGGAAACGCACGATTTCAAAAGTCTTCCACACATGTTGTCAGGACCAGTTGCTTTGCTGGTGTTATGCTTCAGAAAAATGCCCTCTACGATCTTGGCGTCAATCTCAAAATTTCAACATCATCCGCCACCTTTTCCTGTAGTTCTGATCTGATCTGGGCTAGTTCAGTTCTGAAGTCATGAGCGTCAAATCAGCAATAAAAGTCATTCCGTTCGTCTGAGCGCTCCTTTTGTTTATCACCTAGCTTGTTTGAACTGTTTGTTTAGGCTTGGTTTGTCCAGCTACTGTTTTAAGATCCTTCCATGCGTTACGCATATTGCCAGTTGAAAACTGAAATTCGATTTTTTCTTTGTACTTTTTCTTTGCTTCTCTGACTTCCTTTCTAGGTTTACTTTGAACACGTTTTCGTTCAATTTGGTCTTCAGCCAGAAAAGCAATCTTCTTTTCGTTGAGAGTGTTGTTGTTTTCCCCCCAAGGATTATGACACCCAACCCTAGGGTAAATTTTGACTGTTTTCTTTGGAATTATCATATCTTCACAGAAAGTTATATAATCAGATATGACATCTGTGGCATGGTGAATATTATGGCAAGAGTCTAAAAGCATGTCCCAATCTGTGCAATCAAAATAACACTGCGGCTGTTCGACACTGACACACCACCAGACTTTACATCTTTCTTCCCAACTTGTGCTGCTGGTATCTTGGGTCTGTAAGCGGGAATAAGGTGAATGGTCTTGTTGTCAGATGTTCCTAATGTGGGAGAGCCACAGATTTATAAGCATCAGAAATATTGCCGTAGCAAAGGTCAAGTGTTGTGTTCTGTCGGGTTCAGCATGTAACATATATATTACTTGTAACATATGAAGTAACATATGTATAGGGCTCAGGGAACATGTGGTAACATAGGGCTGAGGGAACATGCCGTTGAGGGTACATAGGGCTGGGGGTACAGGGCAGAGGGAACACATGGTCGAGAGAGCAGAGGGTCGAAGGAACTTATGGTTAAGAGAACATAGGGTCGAAGGAACTTATGGTTGAGAGAACATAGGGTCGAAGGAACTTATGGTTGAGTAAACATAGGGTCGAAGGAACTTATGGTTGAGTAAACATAGGGTCGAAGGAACTTATGGTTGAGTAAACATAGGGTCGAAGGAACTTATGGTTGAGTAAACATAGGGTCGAAGGAACTTATGGTTGAGAGAACATAGGGCCGAGGGAACGTATGGTTGAGTAAACATAGGGTCGAGGGAACGTATGGTTGAGTAAACATAGGGTCGAAGGAACGTATGGTTGAGTAAACATAGGGTCGAAGGAACTTATGGTTGAGAGAACATAGGGCCGAGGGAACTTATGGTTGAGAGAACATAGGGTCGAAGGAACTTATGGTTGAGTAAACATAGGGTCGAAGGAACGTATGGTTGAGAGAACATAGGGTCATGGGAACTTATGGTTGAGGGAAAATAGGGCTGAGGGAAAGTGTGGCTGAGGGCTGAAGGAGCATCGGGCTGAGGGAATATGTTTGTTGAGGGAACATGCGGCTGGGGGTATAGGGCTGAGGGAATATGTTTTTAAAGGTACATAGGGCTGAGGAAATATAGGGCTTGAGTATAGGGCTGAGGAAATATAGGGCTGAGGGAACATGGGGCTTGGGTATAGGGCTGAGGGAACATGGGGCTGGGGTATAGGGCTGAGGGAACATGGGGCTGGGGTATAGGGTTGAGGGAACATGGGGCTGGGGAAACATGTGGTTGAGGGACGACAGGGCTGAGAGATAATAAACAGCTGCCCAGAACAAAGCTGACGGAACCTTGACGTGCTCCAGACGTGCTTCCGAGTTGGCGCACATTACTAGGCAACACCAAAATATCGGGAAATCTCTTCAGTTCGCTATACTCCCTAACGTTGAAGTTTTACGGATTTGTCTTCAGTTTCTTCCAGATGGAAATCTCTATGTATTGCGCGGCATTTGTTTGTGATTTTGATTTTTTTGACTCAGTTGGGGTTGGTATCAGCTTCAACCTGTGGTGACCCTGCGCGGTTGACTGGACGTTAAAATCCAAGAACTAACTGACTGACTCGCGCCCACCTGTGCCCATTTGCACACTTGGGAATTTGCGGCTTTCGGCGAGTGGCGAGAATGAACGCCGTAACTGAAGGTCAGCTTAACAGGAGACCAGCGGCGCTGCCTGTCGCGGGTGCTCTGCACGGGCCGTGCAGTCTCGTCTTCCGGCACCATCATGCTTTGTTGGGGTGGCGGGAGCGTGTGATTGTGTCAATTCCCCGGGCTCTTGCTGCACGGACAAAGCTGAGCGTTATGACACCGTCTGAGTGCGTGCCCTCCTTGGATCTGCTTCCATTCAAAAGGGACGGACCTGCACAGATTCCTCCATGTGTGGCACCCGTGCAGCCTGCAGCTCTGACTGGCTTTGGACAGCCCGCAGCCTGCAGCTCTGGCTGGCTTTGGACAGCCCGCAGCCTGCAGCTCTGGCTGGCTTTGGACAGCCTGCAACTCTGACTGGCTTTGGACAGCCTGCAGCCTGCAGCTCTGATTGGCTTTGGACAGCCTGCAGCCTGCAGCTCTGGCTGGCTTTGGACAGCCTGCAGCCTGCAGCTCTGATTGGCTTTGGACAGCCTGCAGCCTGCAGCTCTGGCTGGCTTTGGACAGCCTGCAGCCTGCAGCTCTGATTGGCTTTGGACAGCCTGCAGGTCTGACTGGCTTTGGACAGCCTAGTTTGTTTGGTTTTTCGTTTTCTGTGGTTCTGTTGTTGTTTGTTTTGTTTGTTTTGTTTGTTTGTTTGTTTGTTCGTACTTTTGTTGTTGTTGTGTTTGGGTTTTTTGTTTTGTTTTTGTTCTTCGCCCCCCCCCCCCCCCCTCCCCCCTCCCCCACGAATTCGCTTTATCTCGTGTCTGTTGCCTGTTTGGAATCGATTTACCGCCTTATAAACTATAGCCACCACCAGCATCATTCTCAGCTTACCAGCCTTTTCTGTTCGCCCTGATATATTCGTCATGGTTGACTGGGCCTTAGGAATTGTCTGTCTGTCTGTCGTTTTATTCAAATGATTTGTATTTTTCAAAATGAATCAGAAAACTGGATCCGTAAATAAGGGGTTGTATGTAAATGGGCGGCAGCGACTGCCAGTAATTATATAGCGCTCAACGGCGCACTCCACGTTCTGCTCTGTTCGTGGCGCTAAGGGCTGGTTTAGAGAAGAATGTGTTTATTATCATTATTACTGTTGTTTACTGGACACACAGCAACTCGCCTTTACAGGCAAGCACCCAGTCTTACTGCTAATAATAACAATAATGGGTATTTAGAGCGCCTAACACTACTGACACTAAGCGCTTACAAATTCTGTAAACATACATTGACAACAAAGATCTAGTGCACATCCACACACACACACACACACACACACACACACACACACACACACACACACACACATGCACGCACGCACGCACGCACGCATAGCACACACATACGCACGCACGCACGCACGCACAAACACATATGCGAGCGCGCGCGCGCGTATTTCAGAGCAATGGGACTAAATAAAAGTTTTGTTGAAAAGAGAAAGGTCATGAAGGAAGAAGGGGGTTTGGGTCAAGGGGGAGCCGAAGAAAAAGGGGCGCTAAAGGGACAGAAACTGATGAGGTTTGTTCCCCCTTACCCGTGAACGAGAAAGGGCGCTGACGACAGAAACTGATGACGGCTTTGTTGCTTAGCGTCCACAGAAACTGATGACGGCTTTGTTGCTTAGCGTCAACATAAACTGATGACGGCTTTGTTGCTTAGCGTCCACAGAAACTGATGACGGTTTTGTTGCTTAGTTAGGTTTGCATTGTTGGTTTGTTTGTTGGTTTGACTGTCTTTTGTTTTTTTGTTGGTTTGTTTGTTGTTGTTGATTTTTGGAGGTCAAAGTACAATTCTCTGCCAATCAAAACAAACCATAATATGGGTTTCTACCAATCAAAATAGGCCAATGTTCTTGTTGTTGTTGTTGTTGTTGTTGTTTATGTACACGTCATCTTGTAAAGTGTAATTTTGTAACCAGTGAGCAACCCGACATTCCTGATGATGTATAATGCTGTTGTGCAATAAGATTGAAATGTTTCAAATCGTTCGTGCAGTTGACATTGTTAAACGGTTGTGTACTCGTGCCCTGATACACGCCCAGTTCCTTGGAAGCCAACTGTGATTGGATTATAGCGCGCTCCGTGCGCCGTCTGCACGTTCCGCTCAGACACGTCCCCGCCAGCCATTGCTCTCCGCTTGGCGGCCATTGCTTCGTGTCTGTCGTCCGTGGACTCCAGTCCCTTTTTCTTTCTTTTTTCCCTTTTCTTTTTCTTCTTTTCTTCTTCTTCTTCTTGTCTTTCTACTTGAAGATATGAGGTAGTTACGCTATATGATGTAGTTACGCTGATCTAGAGATGCTTGTCAGTCTCGTATGTATTGTTTAGGGGAGCGGGGGTGAACGTCTTCCTGTTAAACGTGGGGGGTTGGGGGGGGGGGTGTAGCTGGCCCAGCTCCTCACACTGTGGTCCCTCCCTGCCTGCAGTGTTTACACGATGCTGTAGCGCCCCCACCAAACTGCACGTCACGTGGCTACAACACCCAGCGTCCTGCTCAAATTCTAAATGCTCCCAAACTATCAGGAATCTGCTTGCACATATGACCTCGGCTGTTTCTTCAAACGCGTCACTGGACTTCAGATGACGTAATGTTTATTTTTGGCTTCCGAGGGTCTGTGGATAAAAAAAAAAGTATAGGTCCCCACGGAACCGCCTGACGTAGGAACTGTAGTTGACAGTGACGTAAGCACGCGGTCCCCCGCGTCGTGCGTCTGTGACGACCCATACTTACGGTGTAGCGCCACACTGCCAAAAATGTAGGTCTCCACAGACCAACGACGTAACGACTTGTAGGTCAGAGTGAAGGACTTTTCATGCCCAGAGGACTTTGTATGACATCATTGACAGCTTTTGGCATTTTGGTGACGTCATATGACATCCTGCGTGAGTTCCGATGGTTTGTGTACATCCCCATGTGGAACAAATGTCTTAAACTGAACGTTTCTCAGTTGCTAAGATTCGCTTCGAGACCGTTCTTGTGAGAACTATCGGCCTGACATAACCGTCCTGCCTGACTGGGCGAAACAAGAAGTTACTTACTGGGAGAACTACACCCGGCAGTGCACAGTCCCCAGCAGAGAAAGAGTTAAATAAATCAACCAAGCCAAAGAAATTTCACCGCAATCGATTATTTATTTTTCTATTTAGAAACTACATTTCTTATTCGCAAATGTGCAAATGGTGTATCTACCTGTACAAGGTACAACAGTATTGAATGTGGGCTACAGGGGGAAAAAGCAGTGGGCCTTAAACTCCATTTCATATTCGTAAATAAAAGCTATACATGGACAGGGTACAAGAGAACTGTGTGTATGCTGCCAGAAACACAGCAGTTCCGGGCCTGGAACACCAAGGCTGCGTGTTGACATAGGCCCTAATTATAGCGTGTTGGGGGAAATACATGGGCGATTTTTTGTATACGTTTTCTGTGTCATATTTTAATGTAGTGTATTGGAAAGCACTTAAGCTTTCACGTGTCCATTTCTTGCCAGCATTATTTGTATTCGTTTTAGCTTTGAGTAGGAACGTTCTGTATGCGATGTAATCCGCCTCACAGACGATTTGGTCATATCAAAGTATTCGGTGCCCCAGCTGTACGTATGTAAAATGTGAAAATGTACTACTTGGCGTGGATATCGTCAGAATTCAGTATCAAATTTGTTGATCTGTATATTAAAGATGTGTTCTATGAAGATTTTTGTTTGTTTGTTTGCAAGTTGATTTTGATGTAGGAAAGTGATGGCCTCATTTTTTGCGCGCGCGATTGTGTGTGCGTGCAGTGGTAGGGTGTAGAATGTGGCGGGTTCGTAGCACACGTCAGCGTTTCTGGATTGTCAGCAAATCTGACCCTAGGTTTGGACACGTCCACTGTAGCCCCACCGCCAGTGCTAGAGTGCAAAAATGTACGCACGCGCGCGCGCAAACGCACACACACACAAACACACACACACACACACACACACACACACACACACACACACACACACACACACACACACAACACACACACACACACACACACACACACCACACACACACACACACACACACCACATCACACACACACACACACACACACACACACACACACACACACACACACACACACACACCACACACACACAACACACACACACGACACACACACACACACACACACCACACACACACACACACACACACACCACACACCACACACACCACACACACACACACACACACACACACACACACACACACACACACACACACACACACACACACACACACTACACACACACACACACACACACACACACACACACTGACACACACACACACACACACAATCACCCACAACACACCACACCACACACCTCACACATCACACACACCACCAGAGATCACCTCACAACACCCAGTTGCGATACCCCGAATCTGACCTTCACAACACCCAGTATGATCTGACCTTCACAACACCCAGTATGATCTGACCTTCACAACACCCAGTATGATCTGACCTGCTCTGATGCATAACACCCAGTATGATCTGACCTGCACAACACCCAGTATGATCTGACCTGCACAACACCCAGTATGATCTGACCTGCACAACACCCAGTATGATGCATGCGAAGGTGCGTGGTGCCATGTTTTCTGCCCGAGTGAATCAGATTCTACAATGTGAGCTCCCCTACTCTGAACCGGTTTGCTGTTTGATTAACCACCTCACTGCCAGAAGATGTTTGCTTCAGTGTTTCCTTCGGCCTGAACGGTCAGGATGTTTCAAACCTAAACGTGACAACTACAACAGATCATCATGATAATGATCATGATAATGATCATGATCAAGGGGATTTCTATAAGGCCCACAAACACAAGATGGGAGTCCAGAGCGCTTTACCATAACACTAACAACACACGCACGCACGCACACAAACACACACACACACGCGCGCGCGCGCGCGGATTTTAAAAAGAGTTATTGAAAGGTGAGTCCCCGGCAATAAACCGTACAAACATAAACACGTGAAAAGGCCCAAATCGTGTTTTCCTAGGCTGTACCATGAACACCAAACAAGTGTGTGGTGACGGCAGAGAAGCGGTTAAGTGTGCGAGGCAGTGTCAGCATTCAAACACGGGATCCGTGAAGCACAATCGTACAGAAGGTTCAGCCGAAGCTCAATCAGACCAGTGGAGCCTAGGAAGAGAACTGTCAAAGGAAGCGGAATGGAATCTAATGGCCGGTCGTCTTATCAGCCCCTTCCCTGCCTGCCAGGCTCTTTGTGCTGCCCTTTCTGATTCCTTCACACAACTGTATCAAAATGAAGCGGTTTAGTCAGCCCCGAGTGTTCATTTCGGAGACAATCTGAAACAGAACGACTCCCAGAGCGCCCGTGCAGAATCGACAGACAAGGGAGTTAATCGGCGCTGGAAAGACGTCACACAAACACAACAAAGACGTCACACAAACACAACAAAGACGTCACACAAACACGACAAAGACGTCACACAAACACAACAAAGACGTCACACAAACACACAAAGACGTCACACAAACACAACAAAGACGTCACACAAACACAACAAAGACGTCACACAAACACAACAGCAAAGACCCGAGTCGCCTACGTGTAGCTCTCACCTGGCATGCGAGTAAATATAAGGTGCATAAACTCCACCGGTACATCGTCTACATACGTAGGCGAGTCAGGTCTGTGGTGTTTGTGGTACGCCTTTGTGAGTCATTCTTGTTTCACATTTTTCCTTTGTGTGTGGATTCATTTTGGAGACGTTTGCTCGACAAAAAAAAAAAAAAAAATGCACAGTGTGAATTCAAACAGGATTTCGCGTGACGTGAATTAATCCAGTGGAAGACGTCACACTCGATAATAAAATGCCTAGCTCGATAACAAAAAGCACAGTGTGAATTCAAACAGGATTTCGCTTGACGTGAAATAATCCGGTGGAAAAACACGCTGCCCCATCATGTCCCATGGGCAGGGAAAAGGTCAGACCTAGCCCAGCAATCCCCTACCAGGCAGAGCCGGATCGCAGCCTACAGCGCTCCATACCTTTTAATACTGGACACCCCAGAGAGGGCCGGCAAATAAATCCGGTCCAACAATGAACGCTTCTGGCCGGCGTATCTCGCATCGCCTTCGTTATTCCGTCGTCCCCATCAGGCAGAAAAGCAGGCCGCGGGCAGGAAACGGGAGGGGGGGGGGGGGGGGAATGCAATCATGCGACTGTCACACCCAATGACGGATTGAAACGATCGTCCAATAATGACCTCCACCGCCGTACGTTGTCCACGTGCTGGGTTGACAGTTTGAGAAGGGTGCCGGCGAATATCTGACACTGTCGCAGAGTTACAGACTACAGACACCCCCCCGCTTTGACCCATTTATCCCCCAAGATAATTACACGTATATCTACAGCGGTGGTTCTTCTGCTCTGTCACTGGGATCATGAACCTTAAAAGGTGCATTCACGCTAACTTCCTTGCTTTCAGATCGACGGACCGAGGAAAAGCCATAGGGCCCAGCAACAACAACAAACACCATCACCACATCAACAACACAACACACACGCCATCACCACATCAACAACACAACACACACGCCATCACCAACACCATCTCACAATACACGAACATGCACACACTGCCACCAGCACCTCACAAAAAGACAGACACACCACCACCACCACAACAACACAGCACACACACCATCACCATCACAGCACACACACCATCACCATCACAACAACACAGCACATACACCATCACCACCACAACAACACAGCACACACACACCACCACCACCACAGCACACACCACCACCACAACAACACAGCACACACACCACCACAACAACAACACAACACACGCGCCACCACAACCACCACAACAAACACACTACCACAACAACAACACAGCACACACACCACCACCACAGCACACACCACCATCACAACAACACAACACACACACCACCACCACAACAACACAACACACACGCCACCACCACCACCACACCAAACACACCACCACAATAACAACACAGCACACACGCCACCACCACCACAACAACTACACTGCACACACGCCACCACCACCACCACAACACACACACACCACCACAGCAAAAACACAATACACACGCCACCACCACAACCACAACACACACACACCACCACAACAACAACACAACACACACGCCACCACCACCACAACAACAACACAACACACACGCCACCACCACCACAACAACAACACAACACACACCACCACAACAACAAACACACACGCCACCACCACCACCACCACAACACACACACCACCACAACAACAACACAGCACACACACCACCACCACCACCACCACAACACACACACCACCACCACAACAACACAGCACACACACCACCACAACAACAACACACACGCAATCACCACCACCACAACAACAACACAGCACACACGCCACCACCACAACAACAACACAGCACACACGCCACTACCACCACCACAACACACACACCACCACAATAACAACACAACATACACGCCACTACCACCACCACAACAAACACACCACCACAACAACAACACAGCACACATGCCACCACCACCACAACAACACAGCACACACGCCACCACCACCACCACAACAACACAACACCAACGCACGCCACCACCACCACAACAACACAGACACACGCCACGCACCACCACACCACACAACACAGCACACACGCCACCACCACCACCACAACAACACAGCACACACGCCACCTCCACCACCACCACAACAACATAGCACACACGCCACCACCACCACCACCACAACAACACAGCGCACATGCCACCACCGCCACCATCACAACACGCACGCCACCACCACCACCACCACAATAACACCAATGCACGCCACCACCACAACAACAACAGACACGCCACCACCACCACAACAAACAAAACACACGCCACCACCACCACCACCACAACACGCACGCCACCAACACCAACACACGCCACCACCACCACAACAACAACGCAACACATACGCCACCACCACCACCACAACAACACCAATGCACGCCACCACCACCACAACAACACACACGCCACCACCACCACAACAAACAAGACACACGCCACCACCACCACCACCACAACACGCACGCCACCAACACCACCACACGCCACCACCACCACAACAACAACGCAACACACACGCCATCAACACCACCACAACCACAACAACGTAACACACACGCCGTCACCACCACCGCCACAACAACACACACCACTGCCACAACCACAACAACACACACACCACTGCCACCACCACAACAACACACACACCACTGCCACCACCACCACAGCATAACACACACACACACACACACACACACACACACACACACACACACACCCCACGCACGCACGCACGCACGCACGCACGCACGCACGCACGCACACACACACACACACACACACACACACACGCTCGCGCGCACGGACGCACGCACGCACACACACGCGGCGCGAGCGCACATCCACATTCACGAACAAACTCGGACAACATTCTGATCGGTTACCTTTCTCTTCCCCCCCCCCCCCCCCCCCCCCCCCCCTCGTTGTTGTCGTTGATTTTTGATTTTGCTGTTGTTTTGTTTTGCCATTTTGCGATAGACATCACACATAATAACCATCGTCACACATCGTCACACTAACCATCCTTCACCAATGAGCTGTAAGGGAATCACTTGTCTGACGTCATTAGTTTCAGTCGTCATTCCTGACTGAGTAATGGAGTGGAAAATGGAAGACACCGGGTCAAGGATGGTGTCAGAATGAAAGCAGGATTTAGCATACTTACCGGCAGAGGCTGTTCATCCTGGTGATGTTCCTGTACTCCAGGATTCCGGAACGCTTGGTCGCTCCCTTCCTCAACAGGTGAGCACTTTAGCTGGACCGTCGGCAAGATCTTCCTTGAAAATAGCTATACTATAGCTATACTGTTGTCTTTCCTCGGTCTGTTTGTTTTGTTTATGTAGGCTGTTAAATCCACCGCACACTTTGTCTTCTTGCCCCGAAATGTTGAGCGTGTAGGTGTGTTGCCCACTGGGGCAGAGAGGCAGTCTTGCCGATAGAAACCGGGCCACAGACTTCCGGCCTTGACGCCATGTGCATGCAGCGCATCAGGCAGCCTGTCAAGTGACGCAGACTACAAGCAGGGCTGACCACTTTCTTCAAACGCCATCATGGTGAGGTGGTCAACAACTCCAACTTCCTATCTGCCAGCCCCCCCCCCCCCCCCCCCCCCCCCCCAGATCAACAGGACAGTCGCACAGTGCCAGCCTACCATCTTCCATCATGCAGGACTTCCTACCGGAAAAAATCCTGGTGACTGTCCCCTTGGTGGAGACATTTAAAAAGACGAGGGTGGACATTACTGAAAGAACAAGTTTTTGTTGTTGTTGTTGTTGTTTGATAGAAAGAAAGTACACGAGCAGCTGTCACAACTTGAGACAAGACAAAATGGTACATCAAACCTTTTTCTACAAAATGTGTCTCCGCGCTTGAACTTGGGTTGTTGCCATCACACCACGA
>JABMCL010002130.1:827500-937500 GCA_018857735.1 Alviniconcha marisindica | reverse complement strand
CGGGTTCTGATGACCGCCAAGGCCTCCATGCACACGGCGGCTCGCGAGTCCAATGACGAGTGGGACAACAACATGCTCATCTCCAAATCCAACAACGTCGTCTACATCCGCTTGAACAGGCCCGCCAAGAAAAACGCCTTGACTCTGGAGGTAGTCGTCGTTGTTCTCTCTGCCGCTTCTTTCATCATTATCATCGTCATCATCATCGTTGTCATCATCATCACCATCGTCGTCCTTCGTCGTCTGCCCCCCCCCCCCCCCCCCCCCACCTCCTCGGTCTTTCCTTCCCCCTTCTCATCCACCTCCTCTCTCTTTCTCATTTTTCTTTCTCTTCTAATTCCTTCCTCTTCCCCCCCCCCCCCCCCCACCTTTTTCTTCCTCCTTGATTTAACGGCCATAAAACAAGGACACCCCCACCCCACCCGTCTCCTTCCTTCGCTTCTTCTTCCTTCTCCTCCGCCTCCTCTTCTTCTTCTTCTCTCCGCCCGTTCCCCCCCTCCCACCACCCACCCCTTTTTCTTTCTTCGCCATCCACGATTGCTGAGACAGCCAAGTTGTTCGTATGGCCGTCCGTCCCAGTGCCGGCTGGCTGTGGTGTGGAAGCAAATGCTACATGTAGCTGCTGCATGGCCATCGCACAGACACTGCTGAAGGTGTCTACCGGCTGGTTGTGGTGTGGAAGCAAATGCTACATGTAGCTGCTGCATGGCCATCCCACAGACATGCTGAAGGTGTCTACCGGCTGGTTGTGGTGTGGGAGTAAGTGGTGTATGTAATGTAGCTGCTGCATGGCCATCCCACAGACACCGGTGAAGGTGTCTACCGGCTGGTTGTGGTGTGGGAGTAAGTGGTGTATGTAATGTAGCTGCTGCATGGCCATCCCACAGACACCGGTGAAGGTGTCCACCCGAACCGTGCACTACCACATGTCATCAAGTAAGCCGTCTAGCAACCAATCAAGCAAGCAAGCAATCATTTAATCAATCAGCCAGCCAGCCTGTCAATCAAACAATCAGTCAGTCAGTCAATCGCGCAAGTCTCCAATCGACTCTTATGTAGCGTTTGTGGTTTGCCTGTTGTTCGACCGAGAGAGAGAACTGGAACTCGAAAACTTATTTCACAAGGATTGTAGTTTAGGTTTAGTCAAAAACCTAACAACTAGAGAGAGAGAGAGAGAGAGAGAGAGAGAGAGAGAGAGAGAGAGAGAGAGAGAGAGAGAGAGAGAGACAGACAGACAGACAGACAGACAGACAGACAGACAGAGGCAGAGACAGTCACAGGGGCGCGGGTCTGAGTGACTGGTGGGTGGGAGGCTGGGGATGATGGCGGCAGTGTATGATATCATAATTATGCGTGTGCACTGATGCGGGGCCGAGTCGTGGTCACCTTGTCAGAGAACACAGAGCTTTGTTGTGGCAGACATTCGGTCAGCTCCCACACATCACTCAAACAAAATAACGTGTCAGTAACAACAGAAGAAACAACAACACAAGGGTGGTGGTGGTTGGGGATTTAAAAGGAAGTGTTAGCTTTTAGAATTAGCGAGGACACAGCCGCTGTTGATGATAATAACGACAATAATGGTTTTGTGAAAACTCCAGTTGTAAATATGTGTGTGTATGTGTGCGCGTGCATACGTGCGTGTGTGTGTGTGTGTGTGTGTGTGTGTGTGTGTGTGTGTGTGTGTGTGTTGTCCAGATGTACGACGTTATTGCTCTAACGTTGGAAAATGCGGCCGAGGATGAAGAAATCTCCATTGTTGTCTTCACAGGTAATGTGAATCAGTTGCGCCTCAATCAGTGTTGAACTGAAATCATCCTGTACTGTTTTCGGTCAACGAAAACGCTATTGCTGCCTGTGTATGATTATTTAGATATTGAGTGATCGTGTGTTGTTGATCCCCTGCAGGTATGAAACGTTTGATGGAATGACAGGCACGGTTTGATGAGGCTGAAGGTAAACGTGGACTGACTTCGGCTGTGACGATTATGTGGGTTTTTATTTGTTAGAATGTTTCAGTACCCAGTGAAGTTTATAGCATAATACACACCTAACAAATTCTCGTTGTTATTCATTATTATTTCCCCTGCTGCTCTCAGCAGTCACACAGACAGTGTGGTCGAACATCTTTTGCAGACTGTCACTCCTGACCCTGACCAGCTTCGATCCTTCCACCGACAAGAAAAACCCAGCCGATAGTTTCTTTCTTTCTTTTTCTGTAATTAGGAGGTCACTGCACTGTGCTGACCTTGCTGCTTGCGCCGCACACTGGCGTTAAAAGTAAAACCGAAAGTCGGTTCGTAATTGAAGTTGGCTAATTAAAAGTGGAAAGATACTTTTTCTCCTTCTCTCTTCCGAACGTTGTCTGTCATCTTTGTTTCAAATGTTAGCTACTTAAATCAAAATGAGGTGCTGCACTTCCATTGTAACAACGTCATCAAATAGAATTATAGTCGCGGAGCACAGAAGATCAAGCCAGAAACATTTGTATATTATTCAGTGCTTTCATCGCATACGGTAACTCCCACCTGGCATGCGAGTGGCCTAAATATAAAGTGCATAAAATGCACGGAAAGTAGGCCATCTGTGAGAAAGAAAAGAACTTTGGTAGCGCTGGGTTCTCTGCAGATACTGCAGTTCAGTGTTGGCGTCAGTGGTACCCCACTGTAAAGAGAGTAGAGAGAGGATTAAGAAAAAATAAACTTGATTGAACTGCGAAGGTAGAAATCAGACCGGTACGGTACAATTTACGGCAGTATGACAAGCATGCAAGGCTATAAAAGGATAATCAAAAACAAAGGGAATCAGCAGCGCTCGACAGGCGGCACGCACAATATTTCTGCGTCTGCATAACCCATCTGTTGGGCCGTCAGGTCACACACATGCACACACTCACTCAGACACCCCCCCCCCCCCCCCACACACACACACACTCACTCATACGCACACACACACACACGCGCGCGCGCGCACACACACACACACACACACACACACACACACAGAGTGTTACATGTACTTATATTCAAGTTCCATACAAAAGGTACACCGACTGCACGAAATGTTACTCTCTAACTGGTGACACTTAAGCTGTGAAGACATCGCTGTCACCCTGGTGACAAACTATGCAGGCATCGCTGTCACCCTGGTGACAAACTATGCAGGCATCGCTGTCACTCTGGTGACAAACTGTGCAGGCATCGCTGTCACCCTGGTGACAAACTGTGCAGGCACCGCTGTCACCCTGGTGACAAACTGTGCAGGCACCGCTGTCGAGTGACAGAACGTGCCGGGGTAAGAAGACGTGCTGCAACACTTCTCTTTGCTAGAACAGTGTGTGCCTGACGTGTCTCCAATGTGTGTCAAAGGAAACGGGGATCATTTCAGCAGTGGGAACGACCTGTCCAACTTCACCAACATGGATCCACAAAATATCGTCGCGCAGACTAACGAGATCAAGGCAATCGTCAAGTGAGTTACAGAAAGAGTAACGTAGTCATTGACAGTTTTAACATGCTACCGGGAGAGAGAAAGCTCCGCCCACTGACATAAATAGGTTTGACAAATGCGTGACGTGTCTCGTCTGCGCGTGCTGATTGGTTAGTCGCATTCTGTCAGTCAAAATTGGTCCACTTCGTTTGAATCGTTGGTTGATTTTTGTTGTGGCTGCTAAGTCTGTCTTGCGTGAACAGAGGGGTTGTACTCTGGATTTTCATTTTATTCCACTCGGTCTGCCAAACGACAACAAGAACTGCAAAACATCGTGCTATAGAATGTGTGTGTGTGTGTATGTGTGTGTGTGTGTGTGTGTGAAAATACAGTTGAAGAGCAATCAAGTATAAAATTACGGTTTGGCATAAGCCATCGAACGCAGAATGCAGAGGAGAGAGAGAGAGAGAGAGAGAGAGAGAGAGAGAGAGAGAGAGAGAGAGAGAGAGAGAGAGAGAGAGAGAGAGAGAGAGAGAGAGAGAGAAAGAGCAGGCCTATTCAAGACGTGGAATTGGAGGGGGGGTGGGGTGGAAAGAAACGCTTCCCATAAAAGAATTCCCCTGGAGGCTGGCCATGCTCATGATATCTATCAATATATATGTATATATACTTCAGGAACTTTGTGCAAAGTTTCATCGACTTCCCGAAGCCTCTGGTTGCCTTGGTGAATGGACCAGTCGTTGGAATATCTGCAGCAGTGCTAGGACTCTTTGATGTCGTTTTCTTTACTGAGAAGGTGAAGATTTCACACTTCATCCTTGCTTTCTTTCTGACTGTCTTTCTCGATGAATTCACCGCTTTCCATATCGTCCCCCCCCCCCCCCCCCCCCCCCCCCTGTCCCGCCGCAGCCCTTTGACCGTTTCAAACCCCAACATTGGTCAGACTTTAACCAGCGGTCAAGTAGTGAGGTAACAAACTAGTGTAGGCTACACTGCTGCCAGTTTTAGGGTCAGATCTGGGCACTCCGCCAGACCAGCAGGCAAGTTCCAGGCTACAGGGCTATGCCACTCTAAATTCCCAAAGAGACGGCATCAGGTCTCCTAGCCTTACTGGTCAGTGTTTTTGAGATATTGGATCTAGGTATACGTCCAGACCTCCCTGAAGCCGATGTTGGACGTTTTGTACTGACGGAAGAGAACGTGATCTATACTGGATTGGTCACGAAGAAATAGGAAGCGGGATAACCGTGAAAAACAGGTCTAATCCCGCAAAAATGCGTCTAAACCACTCAAACACTTCGTATCGCTAGAGTCCAGTTAATTGTTGGTTTTCATCTGAACCACTCACAACACATCAGGCTGTTACTGTATTAGTATTCCGTGGATTCATTCATGGAGAGATCCCCGAACAGGTTGGTTTCATTCCCAATAGATTGCTCTGCGCTACGTAATCCAGCTGGCTTCGTCCTCGCCCCTCGGGTCTAGGTTTAATCTTAAAGAAATAGAAGATCCAAACACATAAAAAGGTTCAAAAGAACGCTTACTTATTATGACACAGACACACAATCTGAAAATTTTCGGGGAAATCCCCTTTGTCAAGCTACAAAACGACACTTAACAGTTAAATAGTTAAAAACGATGAAAAATGAGATGTGAAACTTACCTTGTTTTGGTTTAGCTGTGTTTTTGTGTTTTTTGTCCAGTGCTCGGAAGATTTGTTGTAAAGAAATAACTTCACTTGTAAAGAAGTTGGGGGACTTAGCTCGAAATAAACGCTTTAATCTTAAAGATTGTTTTTTAATCCTGACGAAATGGGCTTAATCCATCAGAAATGGCCTTAATCCTAAAGAAGTGAACCTAATCCTAAAAACGGGTTTAGTCCTTTAGAAGTAGGCTATAAAACGAAGCAAAGACAAAACAAAAAAAGACAAACAGACAAACAAATAACAAAAACAAAACAAAACACACACACACACAAACCAAAAAAAGGAGGGTGGGTGGGTGGGGTGGAGGCTTAATCCTACACAAACGGACTTAATTTTACACAAATGGTTTTAATATCATATATAAATGTAAACCCGCTTAATCCTAAAGAAACGGGCTTAATCCTATGGAAACACTTTTCAGGCTACCTTCCACACGCCCTTTTCTCTGCTGGGTCAGTGTCCTGTAGGATGTTCGTCCTACATCTTCCCCAAGATCATGGGTGCTGCCAAGGTAAGACCCAAACTCCAAGCACTGGTTTACGACATCCTTCCTTCAACCACTGCCGTATTTAGTTACGCCATAGGGTCCAGAAAACTGTCCGCTAACGAGCAGTTTTTTGTTGGTGCTCTAACAGTAGTAAGTTTGTTACAAACAACTGAGATTATATCAGACGTTTCTCTTATAACTGACCATGTTGCTTACGCCAGCTCAAATAAAACCAAAATCGTTTGAATCGAGACGGAACCTTTTTTTACCCGGGGTGGATGCGTCTCTTGTTTACGTGCGTGCTTGGGCGCTAGGTTGCTTCCACAGTCAACCAAACCTTTCGGGGGGCGCTGACCGCGTCGGTGGACAGCTGCGCGGAGATAAAGAGTGCCCCTTCGGTGGCGTAACTAAATCTGGCAGAGTTTGGAGGAAGTTGTCGGAAAGCGATGCTCGGAGTGTGGGTAAGACCCACTGCGCCACAGGAGGTTCGGCACATCTTCCGCCAAGATCATGGCTGCAGCCAAGGTAAGACCCAAACTGGATCATGGGATGTTCGTCCTCCATCTTCCGCCAAATCACGGGTGCTGCCAAGACGATGGAACGTCAGTTGGACCATGGGCAGTTCATCCTACACCTTTCGCAAGACGGTGGCTGCTGCCAAGGTGAAACCTCAGCTGTTCCATTAGGTGCTCGTCTTACGAATACTTCCAAGATCATGGGTGCCGTTTGTTGGTTTGTTAGCGTTCCAGAGCTAAAACTCGGAGGTTCGCCCAGTGATGGGTCAGAAGGTAGCGGTTGCAACTGTTTCTCTGCACCTGTCAGCAGAGAACAAGGAAAACGTGCTCACCGAAAACAGATATAAGTTAACAGATACCAAAACACACACTACAAAGTTTTGGCACATACATCTTCATCAAAAGAAAGTAAAAGATACAAACGCAGTAGAAAGACACTGACCAGAAAGACAGTTAAACTCCCACCCTCCATTTTTAGTAACGGTCTTCTTCTGGTCTGGTTTTTCTTCTTCTTTTGCCTTTCTTCTGCTTTCTTAGTTGATCTTTCCCCGATGAAGACACACTTGTCGAAAAGGCGTAGTGTGTTGTTGTTTTAATGCATAACTGTCTTTGTGGTTGTTGGTGGTGATGGCGAATACGATTTCCTTGTTCTTTGTCGCTCTTCTTCTCACCAACAGTTGATGTTTACCCGTTAGTTGTTGGATTTCAACGTCCCGTCAATCCTTACGCCCGAAGGTAGCCATGTACGTCGTACATGATCAGTATATGTATGTATGGTGTATGGACAGTGTGAGGTAATCCTAAAGCCTTCGACAAATGCCCCTACCCTGCATGTTTTGGTTCTGATGTGTAACGTGTAACCTGCCTGCAATCCCCATCTTGGCGCCAGGCTGGG
This sequence comes from Alviniconcha marisindica, assembly GCA_018857735.1. NCBI lineage: Eukaryota > Metazoa > Mollusca > Gastropoda > Provannidae > Alviniconcha > Alviniconcha marisindica. The sequence continues at coordinate 930,468 of JABMCL010002130.1, read as the reverse complement.
GAACTGCTGCTGTTTAACAAGAAGCTGACGGCGCACGAAGCTATGGACAGGAACCTGGTGACCCAAGTGTTTCCTGAAAAGGTCTTCCACCAAGAGACACAAGACTTGGTCTCTTATTATGCAACCTTGCCACCACAGGTGTGTGTGTGTGTGTGGGCGTGCGTGCGTGTATGTGTGATTATGCTTGCGTGAGTACGTGTGTAAATGGTTTGCGCGTACATGTACGTTCGTGCCAAAGACCACACTTTTGCTAGCGTAAATGACGTAGTAATATTTTCGTCATCGCTGGTGACGTCATCGAAGCTCGGCTCTCTTAAAAAAAGCTGGACGAATTGCAGGCAAAAACAAATTTCCTCATATTTGCTGCGTATATCAGCGTTGGACCCTTCATGGTGCTAGCGGAGTCAAGCTGAAAGAGTGTAGCATTCGGGATGCCCAGCGGAAGCTGGACTGATTTCACTTGCGGCAAAAAGATCGAAATCTGAGTTTTTGACCGAAACCAGTCGTTTTGCAGTGTTCAGAATTAGATCTACTTTGTGATGTGGTACTGCGGGGTTGTGCGAACATTGTTTTCCAGATGATCTAGATCAAGCTAGATCTAAGGCGAAAGGTCTAAACTCTGCTTCACTGTTCCAGCCTAAACAGCCACAGGACTGGTCATATTTTGTTCAATAACTCCATCTGTCTGTGAATTTTCATTACACTGAAATAAATAAAGAAAAGTTACGGTTAAATCTCATCATAAAAAAGAAGAAGAAGGGCAAATAACTCTATCAATACCCAAACGTCCAACGATCAAGGTGTTGCCGTTCTGTTCCGCTGTAGCGAAAGTTGACGCAGACAGGTATCCGAGAAAAAGACGAGACGAGACAAAACTGCAGGTACCGGCGCTGCTACTCCACCTCCCCCCAACATGCAGTCCGTTAGAACGGCAGCGATTCTGTCGGTGACCTTCCGGTTCATCGTAACCCAGGTGGCGTCGGAGACGGGCTGGGGAGAGGACGTGGTTGCCTACGGCCCCGTCATCCCCTGGACCTGCAAGGACGGCGCCTACCAGCCCACTGTGCGCGTGGCCACGGCCATGAGCATGCTGGTCTTCCCCATCGTCTTCTACGCCGTCTACCAGTGCTGCTGCGCCGGGGAGACCTCCTGCTTCAGAGAGCACAGCAAACTGACCTCCTCGGAATCCACTTCCGAAATGGCGGAAATTCCGCTAACCGGTGGACCAGCTTAGCTCTGTAAGCCAGTCTGGCACAGGGCAGGAACTGCGTGAGGACGGGAGAGGATGGTTTCGAGCTGATCGTGTAGTCTCGTTTCACCGTTTTAACGTGACAGACGTGTTCGTGAAACTGTATCGACCAACATGTACTTCACTAACTTCCGGTTGAGTTGCGAATCAAATACAAAGCATGCAGTCTCTGTACAAAATAATGAAAGGCTCCGCTCCTGAATCACACTTTTTGGATCTGCCGTAAGACTACTAGGAGAAAAGCACATACAAGAATACATTATTATCATTATCAAGTACGCTATTCACTGTATGCAGGTGCGTGTGTGTGCGCGCATGTATATCTCCCCCACTCTCAATGTGTGCATTAGTGTGTGCGTGTGTGCACGTGCGTCTCCCTCTCAATGCGTGCACGAGTGTGAGCGCGCGTCTCTTCCTCTCTCAAGTCTCACTGTATGCATGAATACGTGTGAGTGTGTCTCTCCCTCTCTCTTAATGTGTGTGTGTGTGTGTGTGTGTGTGCAGTGTTTGCAGATGTCCAAGGTGCTGCTCCGTAGGGCGGAAGAGGAGTTGCTGCACGCGGTGAACGAGGCCGAGTGCGAGTGTCTGCTGGAGAGGTGGCAGACCAAGGAATGCTGGGACGCTGTCATGGCTTTCGTCACACAAAACATGTGCAAGAAGGGCCAACGGGACAAGTAACAAAGTCGATGACAAACCGACGGGCACTCTCGGGGCGTTTTCAATCGCGAAGAAGCTGCATTACGAAACCCGCGGTGTCAGCGTATTCCCTCACTGGGTCTGGACCATAAAAGCTCAACTTGCTGGAAAAATGGCCACTGTCGGAAGAAGAAGAAGGTTGAAAGAAAAGAGAACGTACTGAAGCTTAACGCCACAATAGAACGATTTGCCAGGTGCACTCAGTACTGATCCAAGCAGGCTACTTGGGGATTGGGAGTCCCGTGATTATTTGATTATAAGATGTGACGTCCCCGTGTGACTGAGCTAACTGAGCTTCAGAGAGGAGACTCGGAGTGCGTGACTGAACTCAGTGTGCTAGAGAAAGGCCTGGCCAGTTTAATCATAGGCTTCACAGTGGGGGTTTGGGGGACTGCAAGCTGCCGTTCGGGGGACTGCAAGCTGGTGTTTGGGTGACTGCAAGCTGGTGTTTGGGTAACTGCAAGCTGGTGTTTGGGTGACTGCAAGCTGGTGTTTAGGTGACTGCAAGCTGCTGTTTGTCTGGGTGACTGCAAGCTGCTGTTTGGGTGACTGCAAGCCGGTGTTGTTTACCACAAACACTCAAATGACTGTCACCAGTATTGCAATTGAGGAGTTACCACATCTGACAAAATAATCGCACAGTCAATTATTTCCATTTTCCTCATTCAGAATACTACATTGCAATTTGCTGTCTGTGCCCTTTTCAGCTGGCCTCATAAACATTACCATAAAAACTGATTGAAAAAAGAAAAGAAAACAACAACAAAACAAAAAAAGAAAGAAAAAGAATATGATAAGAGCACATTACACAAATAAAACTTTTTTTAAATCATGACCTCTCTCTCTCCCTCACACACACACAAACCCACCCACCTACACACTACTGATTTAAATTTTACTATCAAGTGGAAAACGCCTTTTAATAGAATCCAGTACAAGTATGAAACTGTGTCACAAGTATTAATGTAACCACAGTATGTAAACAAAAATTATTCCTGAGGTACAGTCGCATATCACTTTATGAGACAACATCAATTCAGAACAACACTATATAATAACTCAAAATTATTTATTTGTTAAGAACAGGGCTGACGTCAACAGTAATTTTTTATTTTACTGGCACACATGTGTGTCTAGACCGGTAATCTCTTTTTGAGTTCTGACTTGCATCCATTAACAAGACTCAAAAATGAACGTGTCTTTGTAGTTTGTAATTTGATCTTGGCTACCAGGTCAGCCATCCACCCAGCCTTTCACCTGTCTACAGCCCAAACTGTTGCGTCTCTATTTCCTTGGACACTCGCAGTATCATCGGTGTTAAACTCTACATGATAGCAGCGCTTATTAAACATGTAATCGGTCCTACAAAGTACACCTATCAGTGACCTCGGTTCAATTTGAAGGTGACAGCAGCATTCAGCAGTTAAATATTGTGATAGTTTGTTCTCTGATCATTTTCCGATTTTTCCTTGCCGTAGTGGCCGCTGGAGGTTACTGGGAGAGATAGCGAGGCCCTTTCCCCACTGTGCAGAAACTGTGGCACTGAACTTGATCAGCACTATAACAGGGAGACCTTTCAAACTCTGCATGGTGATCCTTCCACCAAGCTGGATGTTTCCACCGTCAGCCACACTGATCAAATCTCAAGGTCACAGAAGCAGCAGCAGCAGCAGAAAAGTGAAACTGAGAGTAATACATCTTGACAATTTCCTACTCAGCCAAGTTCCTTGCTTTTTCTGGCTGTTAAATCAAGACACTGTCAAGAATACTAAGAAACTGTCTCTCTCTCACATCCAAATGAGGTAAAATGTTGTATGGTTAATTAATATGTATTTATGATTATGATGATAAACTTTAGTATCAACATTTAAAGGAAATAATAGTGCATTTCCCACCTTGGCAAAGCAATACAGTTGGTAATTACTTGGATGTTGTTCATGTGAGATCTTGAAACTATGTCAGGCTTTACATGTTCATACCAATTCTGACAATTCTGAACCATTTCCATAGTTATACTTGTAGGATACTGAAAAAGGAAAAAAAAATTGGGGGGGGGGGGGGGGGGGGGGGAGGGAGGGGGGACTTGCACTTCATTTTCTATGTGAGTTATCTGCAATTGTTCTTGTTTTCAAATGCATATAACTTTTTAGTTTCTACCAGTATATGCAACACACTATCAAAAGCCTGCCGAGAGAAAAGGTTAAACATTAAAAAAAAGGACAAAAAGAAAGTAAACTTGGTAAGCTCAAAACAATGCAAATTATCACATGTCTCCCCCCCCCCCCCCCAAGTCTCTCCCTCCCCCCCCCCCCCCCCAAAAAAAGTCCACAAATGACACACTTCACCCCCCCCCACCCCACCAACAAACAAAACAAAACAAAAACAGGTTCTCATAGTCAGAGGCATATAAACAACACTCACACTGCAAGGCCTCAACCTTCCATCATCTCTCTTGCATAAATTCAACTTTACAGATATGGATCAGTACCTTGAAAATTATATTCTTTTTTTTCTTCTTCTTTTTCCCTCTTTTACCTGAATAAATTATTTTAATCTGCATACCGCCAAAACATAGGCACTCCCCCATCCTAGTCGTACAGCTGAAAACAACGAGGTACCAACCAGTAAACATCTGCTTCACTTCTGGTTCACGAGAAAATTCCCACACAGTTTCTAAAGCTTGGACTCTTTCTTGGAAAAGAAGGACATGACGGCATTGATGCACTCCTGGGACTGCCATCTTTCCACCAGCAGGTCACACTCCGCTTCACTGACTTTGTGCAACAATTCACGCTCAGCATTTCGGTTCAGTGTCTTGGAATACTGTAAGCTCTGCAAAAGGAAAAGCAGTTGACACAGAATGGTAGGTTCATTTCCACCAACTCTAACCTGTAGCATGGCCTGCCCATACCCATTTAGACAACCTTGAGCCAACTCTACCCTGTAGCTTGGCCTGCCCATACCCATTTAGACAACCTTGAGCCAACTCTAAGCTGTAGCTAGGCCTGCCCATACCCATTTAGACAACCTTGAGCCAACTCTAAACTGTAGCTTGGCCTGCCCATACCCATTTAGACAACCTTGAGCCAACTCTAAACTGTAGCTAGGCCTGCCCATACCCATTTAGACAACCTTGAGCCAACTCTAACCTGTAGCTTCGCCTGCCCATACCCATGTAGACAACCTTGAGACATTTCTAGCATCACAGCACAATTTTTGGAGAGAAAAAAGAAGGAAATAAAAGAAGAAGAAGAAGAAGAAGATGTTTTTCCATTCAGAACACAAGCAAAGATTCTATTCCAAGACAACACAGTCCTTCGTACACCAGTTAAAATAAGTCAGGAGAGATCTTGGTTGTTTGCCTTGGATCAAGCCGACTGGATGGAGCAGGCTTTTTGACTGACTGGATGGAGCAGGCTTTTTGATAGACTGGATGGAGCAGCATCTCTTTTTACTGACAGCAGCAGGAGCATGGCATAGACCACAAAGTGTTGTTAGAAAGAAGACGTCATAATTGTGCCTAATATCATTCCCTTCCCACTTTGATTTCTTTTGCTCTAAGCAAAGACACCACGAATATGGTTTCTTCACACGATCAGCCATATGTTAGCCAAGACTACTGTATATTAGTCCTTGCAGTTCACCACTCAGGCAGCCACCAAGGGCACTAACTCTCCGTGCCCATCCTCCCATTTGGGTGTGGAATGCGCTGTCTCGGTATAATATATAAATACTGCATCTTTCACACAAATCATACCTCCTGTCATTTCAGCAGTTGCTCTGTTTCTGTCTGGTGGTTGGGAGTCAGCAGCTCTGAGAAAGCTGCAGCTCCGCTTTGTGTGTAGGACTTCTTGAGAAGCGCTATACTTAGTATAAATTAGAATCATGGTCTACACGCAGACAGACAGAGACAAAGGGCAGGCAGACTGACAGAGACAAAGGGCAGGCAGACAGACAGAGACAAAGGGCAGGCAGACTGACAGAGACAAAGGGCAGGCAGACAGACAGAGACAAAGGGCAGGCAGACTGACAGGCAGTCCTGGTTACCTGCGGGGGTAGTGAAGCATAGTATGACACCAAGGCCTCTGTCTCTTTGTGGAAAACATTTTCGGGAAAGACTTGGGTCACCAAATTTCTCTCAAACGCTTCCTGTGCTGTGATCTTTTTGTTGAACAACAGCAGCTCTCCGGCTTTGGCATTGCCCATGATCTTGGGAAAGATGTACGATGAACACCCCTCAGGGGACTGACCCAGCTGAGAAAATGGTGTGTGGAATGTGGCCTGAAAAAAATTGTTTGTACACACAAACATTAACTTGCACACACACACATACATATATATATTCTGCTTGTAAAAATGGAATGTCATTCCTGGTCTGATAAGATCATGGATTCCATCACACACACACACACACACACACACGTGCATGCACAAAGGTACACATGCACACACACACACACACACAAACACTACAGTACAGTAGTCTGCATCAAAGAGTCACTCACTCTATCAGTACAGTAGTCAGCATCAAAGAGTCACTCAATCTATCAGTACAGTAGACAGCATCAAAGAGTCACTCACTCTATCAGTACAGTAGACAGCATCAAAGAGTCACTCACTCTATCAGTACAGTAGACAGCATCAAAGAGTCACTCACTCTATCAGTACAGTAGACAGCATCAAAGAGTCACTCACTCTATCAGTACAGTAGACAGCATCAAAGAGTCCCAGCACCGTGACAGACACGCCCACTGCTGGCCCATTCACCAAGGCAATCAGAGGTTTAGGGAAGTCGATGAAGGCATTCACAAAATTACTGGAAAAAGACAAGCAGATTCACATTACAGGCCCATGAAACAGAACTAGGAGAGAAAAGGCTGGCTGTCATTCTCGTTTCGGATTTTAGAACTAGGAGAGGTAGCACCTTAGCTGTTCATAGCCATAATTCATTTGCTTTGCAGGGGACTGACAACAACAACAACAACAATTCTGAACAATCTATTAACTCACATCAGCCTCTGCCTTCCCCCATACCATGCATGCTACACACAAAATTACTTTTTCTAAAGTAACTCTAACTAAACAAGAAAATCAGCATGACTTCCACAAAGAAAGGACGAAAGCAACTCAGAAAGCAAGGGCACTAAGCAAGAGAATAAAAGGAAAGATTCTCACAGAAGAACCTTCTTTCCATTCAGTGCCATCTCTTGCATCTGGTCTGGCTTGACGTTGGTGAAATTGGATAAATCATTGCCACTGCAGTAGTAGTCTCCGGTTCCTATAGTAGAAACAAACAAAACAAAAACGTTATAAAGGCAATTCTCAGTGCAGTCCCCAAAATGTGTGAGAGATATGAGGCCTGATCAAAACTACTGGTCCAACAGAATCAACAGCCACAGGCCTCTGGTGGCTGCAGCTAACGATAAACAAACATCCTCTTCCAGCTCTGAAATCTGGGCTTGCACATTCGTAGTTCACAGAAGCTAGTTTGGTGTGTGTGCATTTGTACATGTGTGTGTGTATGTGCGCGTGCATGCATGCGTGTCTGTAGTATGAAATGCACGTATCTGCAGGCCTGTGTAAGCACCCCTGGCACTTCCGAGATGGGACAGCAAAAATATTATTTATTATTATTATTATGCCGTCATAGTTCTGCTGGCCTTGCACTCAGTTCGCTTGCCTTTAGGTCAACACCCAGCTTGTGAATCTGACAGGCTCCTAACTGAGCACACTCACCCGTGAAGACATTCACCTGTGAGGACATTCACCTGTGAGGACACTCACCTGTGAAGACATTCACCCGTGAGGACATTCACCTGTGAGGACACTCATCTGTGAGCACACTCACCTGTGAAGACATTCACCTGTGAGCACACTCACCTGACTGTAGCAGAAACTGGGTACTGATATTAGTTAGGATGGAAATACTGTGAGAAGAGGAAGGTTTTCAGTTTGGCTTTAAAAGATGACAGGGTTGAGCAGTGTCTAAGGTCTTTGGGAGTGAATTCAAGTGGGGTCTAAAGCAAGAGAAGTGTGAAAGCTGTGAGTCTCTTGTTTGTATTGTTGGATTTCCAGCATGCGGGTGTCAGAAGAAGAGCGTAGTGTACGAGACGGAGTGTAGACATGCAGCAGTTCAGAGAGGTAAGCAGGATCAGAACCATTTATAGCACTGAAACACATACAAGTGACTTTATACTTAATACGTTCTGAAATGGGAAGCCGTGCAGTTTTTCCAGGAGAGGTGTTGAGTGGTGGTGACAGGGTGCCAAGAGAACAAGTCTTGCAGCAAAGTTTTGAATTTTCTGGAGAGGTTGGATGACAGAATTAGGTGTACCCATGAGGAGACAGTTGCAGTAGTCAAGCTGTGAAAGGATATAGGAATAACAAGTCTTGGTTGCGTCTTCAGTGAGAAACCTGTGGATTGAACTAATGCGTTTAAGCTTGAAATAAGCAGTTTGGCAGATTTTTATGACGTGCTTCTCCATGGACAGTTTGAGTCAAGAATGAATCCAAGATTCCTGGCAGAATCAGAGAAGGGGATGTTGTGAGAGCCAAGAGTAATCGAGTCAGGGAGGGAACGGTAGAAGGTTTCAAGGAAGACGAAAAGGGAAAGAGAAGAGCTTCTGTTTTGTTGTCGTTCGGTTTGAGTTGATTTTCCGTCATCCATGTTTTTATGTTGTCTGTGCATGCATTGAGTTCTTTGGTGAGGTTGGTCACTTCGCTGAGAGGAGTGGATTTCTGGAGCTGTGTGTCATCTGCGAAAAGCTGAAGGTTTACAGAGTGGTTAGCTATGATATTGGAGAGAGGCGTAGTGTACAGGACCAAGAGAATGGGCCCCAGTACTGAGCACTGAGGCACACCGCCGTACATTAGCTGTGATGGTGACGAAGACAAGTTATTGACTGAAGTGGACTGATATCTGTCTGAGAGGTATGAGTGAAACCACTGGAGTGCAGTAGACTGAATGCCAAAAACAGAGTTCAGGCGGGAGAGGAGAATTTGGTGGTCAATAGTGTCAAAAGCGGCAGAAAGATCCAACAAAACAAGAACAGAAATGTTGTCATTGTCCAGAGTGGAAAGAATATCGTTTACAATACGTAACAAAACGGTCTCAGTGCTGTGTTCTGCTCGATAGGCTGACTGAAAGGGATTGCTGAGGTTGTTTTCTTGGAGATGGGAGAGAAGTTTGTGGAGAATGACTTTTCCACGAATTTTGGACAGAAATGGAAGGTTAGAAATGGGACGGTAGTTTTTCAAAAGATTTTTGTCAAGTGATGGCTTTTTCAACAGAGGTTTGACAATGCCAGTGGTAAGAGATGTGTTGATGATGTTCATGATGGTTGGCAAGAGGATGTCAAGGTTTTCATGAAGAAGCGTGGTGGGAATGGGATCAAGTTCACAAGACTTGGCAGATGCACTGTTGATTATTTTTAAGACAAATTCATCAGTGACAGGCTCAAAAGTTAGCAAGGGATTTCGCGCAAAAGAGGTATCAGGGCAACCAGATGGGTTTGGAGGACGGAAATTGTTTCTGATGGTGCAGATTTTCTCAGTGAAGTAATCAGAAAAGACATTCGGAAGGTCATCAGAGTCAAATGTTGAAGGAAGAGGTGAAGATCTGCTTTTGCTGAGGATGGTGCTGAAGTTTTGAAAGAGCTGTTTACAGGTTGTGCTTGACTGAATTTTAGCAGAGTAGTAGGCTTGTTTGGCTTTATCTACAATGTTTGTTACATTCTGTTTAATGGAATCGTATATCTGTTTGTGGACGGTGAGCTTAGATTTGAGCCATCATCTCTCCTGTTTCAGCTCACAGAACTGCTCCGCAATACTGCTGAACCAGGGCGTCGGCTTCCTTGTATGGACTGTGCAACGGCAGAGAGGGGCGTGCTTGTCAAGGACAGAACAGAGATGGTTATTGTAGTCACTGATAGAACTGACTTGTGAGACAGCGTGAGAAAGATCTTGTTTAAAGGTGCCGGTGTCAATCTTTTTGAGGCATTGGTATGAAAAAGTTTCAGGTTTCTGTACAGGTACAGATACATCAAGTTTGCACAAGATGGCTGTGTGGTCAGATGTTAGTCCATGGTGTAGTTTTGTAGAAATGAGGATGTTATCACTTTGCTTGGAAAACACTTGGAAAACACTAAGTCGAGCAGATGGCCTTGGTTGTGAGTAGGTTCAGAAACGGACTGGGTTAGGTTAAACATGTCTATGATATCGTGTAGTTTTCTACATTTTCAAAATGAAAGTTAAAGTCACCTATAAGGAGTGTTTTGCCAGGCAGACTGTCAGAGTGTTCAAGGAAGTCAGAAAACTGATCGAAAAACATGGAGTCAGAGAATTTGTTCTTTTTGCTGGGTGGAGGGCGGTAGATACACAACAAGTTGGTTAGCTGCTTGTTGTATGTTAGTCAGCTGAGCGGTTTCAAAGCAGGGGTGCTGAACGGGAAAGGACGAAGTGGTATCAACATGCGGCTTAAGAGAGTCCCTTATGACGAAGGCGATGCCCCCGCCTTTTGTGCCGGACCCCCTGCAGAGCGGGGGAAGGAAAGGACTGAGTACTCTGGCGGAGCCAGGTCAGCGATCTTGGCCTCGTCACCGGCAGGGCGCAGCCAGGTCTCCGTCAGCAGCATGATGTCGATGTTATTGTCCTGAATGAAGGAGGATATGTTGGACCTCCTCATGGAAGTGCCGACGGATCTTGCACTGAAGAGGCACAGAAGGAGTGTGTTTTCGGCTGAGGGAGAACTAAGGGGAATGTGAAGTAGCTGTCTGTGAAGGGGGACGCAGTGGAGCGCTGAGCGAGAGGCTGAGAGGTCGTCACGGTCACTGGGTGGAGAGGAAGGTGGTACGGAAGTGGTGTGTTGACAGGGGGTTGGAGAGCTGGAAGAATCGGATGGCAGTCGATCACGAAAACTGACGATCACTTTGATCTTCCTCCGTTCATTCTTCCCTCCTCTTCTCGATCGGCGTGCCGAGATGTGATAGACGTGTGATCAGCTGGGGGGAGAGGAAGGGGGAGATGTGGCAGCGATATCCAAAGACAGAAGGTCATGTCAAGTGTAGCGGGGGACAGGGGCGGAACAGGTGGCAAACAACACTTTCTTCTCTGTGTTGTGTAGCTCACGGTTGTTGCGACGCACAGGGTGCACTGAACACGCTGTCACTGAACACAGGCTCAACATGACCGGCTGGCGGCAAGCGGTGTAAAACAGAGAGTATTGTCAGGACTTATAGAAACAGAACAAGACCAACTGTCCTCACTTCCAGTGGAAGTGACACACAAAACTGGTACCACGATAACAGCCACATCACGAGCAACAATGCTATCACGTCAACTTATAAAAACAGGAGACTAATCAAGCGAAATTTGCAATAATTAGCAGAGCATAAGGGCGCGTGAACACTACTCACTTGGTTCTTTTAAGTGCACCACACTCACACAATTTCTTCCTTTTCTTCTGCATTCCATTTGCAATGCTGTACTGCCAGGTTGGTTGCCATGGCAAAGTTGGCAGTTTGCCGCAGGGTCTCCATCCGACCACACAACATCTGAATTTGACTAGGATTCCTACCTGTGATGACAGCCACAGAAACACCCTTGTCCTCTGCAGCCTGGCGCAGAATGGTGGCAATGCCGGTGTACATCTGAAGAGCGGCAAAGGCAAGAGGAAAATCAATGTTACATACGGGGAAACATTAGCACACCAAGCACAAAAGATTAATGTGATGCTTTAACTGTCCCAAGAGCAAACCATCACATTCATTTTCTTCCACGGATGGTGGCAACTTCTGGGAATCACAACACTGAATGATCAGGTGAAACATGATTTGGGTTCATTCAGTCCACGGATTAATGTGCTTATATTATTTGCTTTATGTAAATTATGACTTGCTACTAAATTACTCAAAATGGATTGATTCTTTCCGGACATAGCACAAATAAAGGTGCACCTATGAATGGAGAGGACTGGGCATAACACTAACAGCACCAAAAGACAGTCACTGCACTACAGAACAATAAGCTGGCATAAGTGAGTTAGATCCCCTTTAAAAATGATGAACTTCCAGCAGGTAGGCTTTTTAAAGAAACCAGCCTTCTCAGATTCCATTGGAAAATTACTCTGCCAGTCATAGGAAAAGGTGAAAAGAACACGATCAGCAGCAACAAAATTGCGACTGAAAGTACTGCTCAATTCAGTCTTGATTTTTAACGTTGTCAGCATCACCAGCCCTTTTTTCATGGGCAGTTTCTTGTGTTTTGTTGCATTTTGTTTGTGCTTTTCTCTGTGGAGCGGACTTTTGACAACATATTGTGGTGTTCCAGAAAAGCAGTGATCTATTGGGGCAACTCCAAACCATTATTAGCTCATTTCTGGTCAAATTAGACAGCATATGAACAAAATGATGCTATGTAAACTTAATGACTGAAATAACAAAACTTCATACAAAACTAAACAAAACTTTCCAGCTGGAAATGAGACAGCTATCTCCATTAAAAGCTATCCGCACCCTAAGAAGAGCATATTCTGCTTAGATCAGTACTGTGCCACTGATGGAACATCTTGAGTGAAATGCATCTGGCTGTTGGCAGAAAACCAACTGGACCTTTCTAGACTCAAAGCCTGCAGCAGACTGAGGCTCTGAGTGCTTGCAGCGTCAACAAAGGGAGGTAAATAGTATTTGAAAAACACCACATCAACACAATAAGAAAGACCTGAATCACCGATAAAAAATAATTTAAAAAATCATAAAAAGGGGTTTGCCCCAAATTTCACAGGTTTTGCATTGTCCTATTAAAAAGAGCAGTCTTTTTAACCTTTTGCTTGTTTGGATTTCCCTGGTGCGATCACATCCACTTCTCTCCTTCAACTGTCTCTCTGTGAAAAAAATCTTCTGTGGTGCGACCCCATCCACTTCTCTCCTTCATCCGTCTCTCTGTGAAAAAATGCCTCTCTGGTGTGACCACACCACTTCTCTACCTTAACAACTGTGAAAAAAAATCATCTCTGGTGCGATCACATCCAGTTCTCTCCCTTGACTATCTGTTTGTAAAACAACAACAAAGATGCAATGTGCCACACTCAAAGCCTTGCTTTCCACCATCCTTCTTCCAAACTCTGCCATAACTGGATATGCTACTGAAGGAGCAGCCTTATCTCCACACATCTGTCCACTGATGCTGTCAGCACCCTCCAAAAGGTCTAGGGTTGTAAGAAGTCTGGAAGCAAAATAGCACCGAAGCACATATGTAAGCATGCAGCGCATCTGCCCCCAAAATAGTTGATTCAAATGATTCTGGTTTTATTTGTGCTGGTGTTAAAAGCAATCTGGGCAGTTATAAAAGAAATGCCTTACATAATCTCAGTTGGACGTTACAAATTTACCCCTGTTTAAGTAAGCACCAAGGAAAAACCTTTCATAGCCGGTGTAACCATTTATGGCAGTGGTTGGAGGAAGGGTGTTGTAAACCAGTGCTGGGAGTTTGGCAATGCGCTTGAAGTGCAACACTTCCTTTGCATACCTCCCAGGTGAGGGCATTTTTCTTCGTGGGTCTGTCAAGTTGGATGCGCAACAACTTCTTGTCCTTGCTGACCTTCAGGCCTTGGTAGCTATCTTCACCGCCTGCCGACTCAGCTGGGGTTGAGGCTTCTTCTTCTCCAGACAAACTGTTGACCAGGTTGATGTATTCCTTCTGAGCATCATCCTACATTGAAAATCAAGTACAAAATTATTTGTTATGTTACTATGACATAATAAAAAATAATAAAAAAAAAAAAGTAAGAGAGAGAGAGAGAGAGAGAGAGAGAGAGAGAGAGAGAGAGAGAGAGAGAGAGAGAGAGAGAGAGAGAGAGAAGAAGTCAGGTTACATGTGGTTTTTCAACTTTTCTATCTGCAATATTATGAGTACAGTTGTAGGCCCTGTGTTATGATTATTCAGTGTTAGAAGCAGCATAATCTTGTACACTCTGTACAGAGGAGTCTGTGTGTGGGGGTCAGGCTGCTTTAGATCTTTGTCTCCAGAACCACTTTTCTCTCACTCTTTATTCTGTCTCTTCCACAGGAAGAAAAAAGAACCAAAGTGGAAGAAGAAAAAAGAACCAAAGTGGAAGAAGAAAAAAGAGCACCCCTCTATAAACACCTGGCCAGATTGGTTTTAGGACTTGCTCTAAATTTCCACTGTCTGTGACATGGCATTGTAGAGCATTGTACTTTACAGTTTGTGATTCACACTGCTTACAAATGAATGGTATGTTCAGTAAATGAGTAAGCACAGTAAACCCCACACAGGGCACACATTCCATGTTAGGTACTGACTGACCGTGCTGGGGAAATACTGAAAACCAGAGGATGGGCCAGACATATACTTGGGGTCTCTGCACCAACAGGAATGCCAGACACATGGTGACATGCAACCACACACTCTAAGCGCTTGTTTGCAACAGCCTTCCTTCTATCACTGCCACAACTGATTATGCCACAGGTCTCCCCAAACTGTCAGTCAGTGATCAAATAGCAGTAAATTTGTCAGAGACAACTCAAATTACATCAGGCGTTTCCGCAGTCTTAGTGGCACCCAAACCTTTTGGAGGGTGCTCAGTGTGTCGGTAGACAGATGGGTGGAGATAAGGAGTGCCGGCTCAGCAGTGTAACCAGTTATTGCAGCGTTTGGAGGAAGGGTACCAGAAAGCAAGGCTTGGACAGTTGGAGTGTGATGCAAGCATCATGCACTGGCTAGACACATTCTACCACACCACAGAAGTAGAAGAGACGGAAGAGGGGGTATAATGCAATGTGTAATACCTGTGACATGCTGCCAAGTTTATTCCAGGCATCCCATTTTGCCTTGCCAACAAAATCCAGAGTGCCTGGTTTGGGTGCATCACACTGACCTCTGGTTGCCTAAACAACAGTCATGAGATTGAGTTTGTAATCAAAATGTGAAAAACACATGAACAATCTTTCCTGAGTTTCAGTAACAATAACATGCTAACAAAGCGCTATCAGTTCAATTTCAAACTTAATGGTTCAGTTTGATGAATTTTTCTATCTCTTTTTATTCTTTTTTCTCTCCCCCCCCCCCCCCCCCCCCATTTCTTGTTGCTGTTGTTGTCCTTTCAATTACATTTTATCGTTTAATGATTTATGCATATGGCTGAAATTACTGTTTGTATTGACTTTAAAATGATTATGACACATAATGCTGTTTTTATCAACAACACTGACAATAAAATTAAAAAAGACTTCCAGACACTCCCTGCATTCAACAAACCCCAACTGCAAGCAGATAAGTACAATATTTTCAATTATCATCATTTAACTGTTGTTCTGTGGCTTTGAAAAAGGCATTTACTGTGAAAATTAATACATGTTTTGCATTATCATATTAAATTAGCATTCTTTGAACTGTTTATGTGCTGGAATGCCGTTTTCATCAGCTTTACATTGCACATCTATCCTTCCAACCATTTACCTGTTTAAAGAGTGCGTAGATCTGAAGCTTCACAGTGTTGTCAGGTCCAGCCATTTACCTGTTTAAAGAGTGCGTAGATCTGAAGCTTCACAGTGTTGTCAGGTCCGGCCATTTACCTGTTTAAAGAGTGCGTAGATCTGAAGCTTCACAGTGTTGTCAGGTCCGGCCATTTACCTGTTTAAAGAGTGCGCAGATCTGAAGCTTCACAGTGTTGTCAGGTCCGGCCATTTACCTGTTTAAAGAGTGCGCAGATCTGAAGCTTCACAGTGCTGTCAGGTCCGGCCATTTACCTGTTTAAAGAGTGCGCAGATCTGAAGCTTCACAGTGCTGTCAGGTCCGGCCATTTACCTGTTTAAAGAGTGCGCAGATCTGAAGCTTCACAGTGCTGTCAGGTCCGGCCATTTACCTGTTTAAAGAGTGCGTAGATCTGAAGCTTCACAGTGCTGTCAGGTCCGGCCATTTACCTGTTTAAAGAGTGCGAGATCTGAAGCTTCACAGTGCTGTCAGGTCCGGCCATTTACCTGTTTAAAGAGTGCGAGATCTGAAGCTTCACAGTGCTGTCAGGTCCGGCCATTTACCTGTTTAAAGAGTGCGTAGATCTGAAGCTTCACAGTGCTGTCAGGTCCAGCCATTTACCTGTTTAAAGAGTGCGTAGATCTGAAGCTTCACAGTGTTGTCAGGTCCAGCCATTTACCTGTTTAAAGAGTGCGTAGATCTGAAGCTTCACAGTGTTGTCAGGCTCTTCTTTCAGCTTGCTGAGCTTCTCCTTTGCGATTTCAAACTGAGCGTCATAGGCTGGCATCCTGTACACAATGCCTTGATGGAACTTGCCTATCTGTGCTGTGAACCCCCTGCAGTGGAAACAGAAGTTAAACAAGGCATGCACGCATGCATGCACACACACAGAAATCCAAGGCATGCACACATGCATGCACACACACAGAAATCCATGAACTAACTAATGACCCTCTGCGGTTCAGAGGAAAATTAAAAGCCAAGAACTAACTAGTCTAAACTGCGATTCTTGCTCGCTCTGTACTACTAAACTCATGAAAGAAATGACCTGAGGTCTGTGGATGACTTTAAATATCTTTCTAGAGAAAAAGAAAAAGAAAAGGTCCCCCCCCCCCCCCCCCCCCCAACAATGTTAGTGTTAGTGACTGTGCATCTAAATATTTTGTTAGGAGATAGCAAACAATTTGAAACTACACCCCAACCCCTTTGAATCTCAGGATGGGGCCCACTCCATCACAAATTCAACATCAAGATGCTGCTGGATCAGTCTCAGAAGGCAGAACTCTGTCCAGTGGTCAAGCACTGATATATAAATGTGAAACAGCCTGATATGTATATAATATATATATATTATATATTATATATATACCGCCACAAGCACCAACATGAGATCATACACTGGAGCAGTACTGATAGGAAAGAAATAGCCACCTCATGTCAGGCCATGTGGTATGTAACACTGACAGTTGGCCAGATGTGCGACAGCCTTTTCTGTTGGCATTTCCTGTAGGTACTGTATGTCGTGGACCTGCAGTCAGTCATGAATGTGCAATACAGCTGTGGTGCTGGTGTCCCAAACAGTCAGTCATGAATGTGTAATACAGCTGTGGTGCTGGTGTCCCACCCAGTCAGTCATGAATGTGCAATACAGCTGTGGTGCTGGTGTCCCACCCAGTCAGTCATGAATGTGCAATACAGCTGTGGTGCTGGTGTCCCAAACAGTCAGTCATGAATGTGTAATACAGCTGTGGTGCTGGTGTCCCAAACAGTCAGTCATGAATGTGCAATACAGCTGTGGTGCTGGTGTCCCAAACAGTCAGTCATGAATGTGCAATACAGCTGTGGTGCTGGTGTCCCAAACAGTCAGTCATGAATGTGCAATACAGCTGTGGTGCTGGTGTCCCAAACAGTCAGTCATGAATGTGTAATACAGCTGTGGTGCTGGTGTCCCAAACAGTCAGTCATGAATGTGTAATACAGCTGTGGTGCTGGTGTCCCAAACAGTCAGTCATGAATGTGCAATACAGCTGTGGTGCTGGTGTCCCAAACAGTCAGTCATGAATGTGCAATACAGCTGTGCCTGTGGTGCTGGTGTCCCCAGCAGGAGGGTCTGGGCCTGGTGCCGGGGTGAATGCATGAGCTGTACACCACAGTACAGAATGGTACCAGTCAGTGTGACTGTGAGGAGGAGACACAGTTGGTTGAGGGAGACTGTGATGTTCCAGGTGGCATGGCAAATTAAAAGACTGGGAGTCATATGTCTGACTCTGACTCTGAGACTGCAGTGAGATTGTGCAGATAATAGATAATATACCGCATTGGGGTCTTCAAACTGTTCAGTAAACATACTGACTTCACAGTCGTAGAACTCTTTCTAGCTGGCCACCCTTTTAAAAGGGGTTTTCCAGTGCTTCTGGTGGCACCATGACTGATGACAACAGATGATGAAAAGCTTATTCTGCACTCATTTCTAAACAGTTGCTGTCTTGTTTTGCCTGTTGATTAAAAATATTAAAAGCTGTGTCCCAGGGAAATGAAAATATTGGTGTCTGTTTACTGGTAAAAGAATGCACTGTCACATGATCATGTCAAAAACAAAGGTAACCAACCTCAGTCCCCTGTGCTGGGCAATTGATATTAATTAGCAGGAAAAAATAGAAGAAGAAAAAAAAGTCCTTCCAGAGTCTACACCAGCAAGTGAGCATTGTGTAGCAGACACTCTTTTGTGAGTTTATCCCAAAACATCGCACCCAAGACTATCAAAATAAAAACAAGAGAAATGCTGACTCTAAAAGTATTTTTACCTAGATTCAAAACGGCTGAAAATCGGAATCGTCCTTTTCTCCCAATTTACAATCAAGGAATGAGGATTGGCACAATCTCACTGAGAACATGGCCGCTGCACCCACCCTTGAGTCTTTCCGTTCATGTCCCCCAAAATCACCAAACCGGTAAGTAGTGTTGATGATCGCTAGGGCTGTGCCGGTGGGGTTTGCCCCCGGTGACCACTACGGTAGCCGGAATGGCCTCCTAGTCCTAGTCCGAGACGTGAAATGACGGTGGGACACTCAAAACTCAGTGTCTGTTTGTTTCTTTGTAGTGTTTGTTTGTTTTAGTTTGCTTTGTTTTTTAACTGCTGTGCAGTCCCTAACACTACAGTGACATGATCTTCAACATGATGGGCGTCACTCTGCGGAAGAAGAAAGTTTTGTGAAGGCACACGTATCTCGCTCTCAACATCCATGAACTTCAGAATAAAAATGTGTACAAAGTGAAAATGCCTCCATCTGTGGAGTTGACGCAAAAACTTGGGTAACCTACCTCGGACCCCTGTTATATGCACCGCAACTGATACAATAAGCAGAAGGGAAAAAAACTCCGTCCAAAGTCCATACTGGTAACAGATAAGTGATCACTGAGTAGCAGACGCTCTTTTGTGCGTTTACCCCAAAACATTCGTGCCCACATCAGGACTATCAAAATACAAACAAAAGAAAAGCTGACGTTAAAAGTTTAAGTTTTACCTGTTCAAAACAGCTGAAAATCTGAAAATCTTTGTGAAGGCAGACATCACTCGCTCCCAACGCCGACCAGCTTCTACATGTGTGATCTTTACCGGAAGTCCCGGCGTGCTAAGTTACGGCCCTTGTCTTCTCGTCGCAATGGCGGACCAAGAGTATTATGAGGTAAACCGTTGTTAAGAAAAAACACCATTGTACAACGATTGAAGCATAATATTTACAAGAACGAGCTGACACAGTTTCAGTCTTCTCTCTCATAAACTTTGCTGTCCACGTGTCACGCAGCGCTTTCTTTTGCAGGGTTGCAGCAGACGATCAATTTTTAGCTTTGCCGCGCCATCATTCGCTAGGTGATCGACCCTGCGGCTCACTCACGATGCCGATCGCGCAGCGCGTTGATGCTCAGAACGTCTGTTTGCACTTTTGCGGCGTATCAGCAGTGTGTTGTCGCTAGCAATCTTTTTTTCTTTCTCTTCTTTAAAAAAAATAAATTGTTTTGGGCAGTGCATAATAAAAACTGAACCAAAAAATAAATCTAATACAGAGCGACCAAATAGCAATGCAAATAGGACGTTTGAGTCGACAGGAGAAAGAAGACGGGTCAGATGGGCCTTGAATCATTGAATGTGTTCTCCCGTACGAGTTGCGCCATTGTTATTTCATCAGTAGAACAAGTGAAAATTTGTGTTAACAAAAATCGTACATTATAAAATTGTCTTTGAGTTTGAGTCTCACCAGAAAAAGCTGACAAGTGACATGTTTGTGTGCTTTTTTCTTCTTTTTTTCTGCATTTTCTTTTGTTCTTCTCCTTCTCCTGCTTGTTTTATTTTTAAAATTTAAGTGAGAAAGGGGTTGACTAATATCAGGTTGTTCTAGCATTTTGCATGTTTGTAGTTGTACTAGTTGTAGCTGCACTGAGAAGAAGAAGAAGTAAATAACGAAATTCTGTTAAATATATATATTATGCCACATTTGCAAATGGAATGGAACCCACCTAAATTTAAGATACTTGGTATATGGTTTACTCATGACTTAAAAGAGTGTGAGGTACTCAACTTTAATGATAAATTTTCGGAAATATGAGCTTTGTACAAAGTAGGGTTCAAGAGACAAATAACACCATTAGGCAGAGTAGCACTAGCAGTTCTAAAATTGTTGATTCTATTTAAGATTATTCACCTATGGATGTTATTGCCAAACCCACCAGACAACCTTGTTAACGAATTGCAGAAGACAGTGTTTCAGTTTGTGTGGAATAGAAAACAGGACAGGATAAGCAGAAAAATATCTGTCAGATCTATCGCAAAAGGAGGGCTTGTATACCGAACATAAAAACTTATATTAATGCACTGAAGTTAATTTGGATTTGAAAATTAAAAACAAGTGAGCACAAGTGGAAAAGTATCATTAAATCAGCTTATCCTAAAGTGGCGTGGTTTGAACAACTGGGATCAAGCCTTAATTTTCAGGAACATGAGGTTAATAAGTTTTGGAGTCACGTATTTATGGCATATAAAGAGTTTGGTAAACAAATACATGTAGAAAATTCAGAAGAGCTAGTTGCAAAGCCAATCTTCTGCAATCAGAATATTCTAGTTGGAAACAGAATTATTTTTTATAAAAACTGGATTGACAACGGCAACATGTGTCACATTAAAAATATGCTGAATGACAATGGTACATTTATGTTATTTAAAAGTTTTAAAGAAAAATTCAGAATTAAGACAGATTACATTACGTATATTGGATGTGTGCAAGCTATCAAAAGCTACATACGTAAAACAGAAATAACAATGGAGGGTAAAAATTCAGCAGATTCAATTAAGACACTTAAGACGATTTATAATCAACAAATATGAGGTACTTACATAGAATATAACTAGACCTAACTGTTGTAACAAGTGGGAAGCTAAGCTAAATAAAGATATTAATTGGTGTATCACCTTTAAGAAAATGCAACAGATTCAAGAAATAAAACTGAAATGGTTTCAAATAAGACTAGTACATAGAATAATTGCTACTAATGTTGTTTTAATGCACATGGGAATTGAAAATGACATTACTTGCTCTTTTTGTCGACAAGACTGAGACTCAATTAACCATATATATATATATTTTGGTCATGTACATATGTGAGGTCAGTTTGGAAACAATTCCAGATTGTAGTTAATGCTGGCTGTTCAAATGCGACATCAGCAACACTTAATGAAAATATTGTATGGGTTGGTCACGACATCCATTTTAAAGCAGATAACACCTTTGATTTAATTATTTTGCAAGCAAAGTTCTTTATTTATAAATGTAAAATTAACAAGACTATACCACAATTGCATTTGTTCAAACGTTATTTAAAAACTAACTTTGAGGTGTACAAATATAATGCAAAACTGAATATGTCATATGATAAGATTGTAATTGAATGGTGTCCTTACCAGCAGGTGATTGATGTATAGACAATGTCATAGATGACTTAGTGCCAAAAGGTGCGCAAATGGGGGGTCCGATTTTTGACTGTCAATAAAATCTGTTTCAAACACTTTGTCTTGTTGTTGCTTTGTGTGTGCGTTCATAATTGGTCAGTATCACAGTGGAAACAATATGAGCTCCAAATCTGGAGCAGCTGGAGAAATATTATTTTTTGAAAGTGAAAAGCGCCACGAAATTCGACCCCTGAAAACGGACACGCTCACGGTGAGTGCTTTCGATGCTTTCATTCACGTACATGATGAATCAAAACATTACCTCAGTCACCGATTTGCACAGAGGAGATATCGCTTTACACAGTGCATATAAAATCCATTATCACTAAGTTTTGTTTTTGGAGTTAGAGGCTCCGAAATATCCCTTGGTCAAACGTTATGTGTTGAAATGTTTCATGACCAGCATCTGCAGACAATCTAGTGAAGAAAGGACTCTCTTTCGTCGAAACTTTACTCCAGTCACTGTGGTACGTCACTGCATCAGGCACCAATGTTTTATTTTACTGCCAAATGTCTGGGTAGTTTTTAAAATATATTTTGCCATGCTTCATAAAATTGTTTCAATAAATAACGTTCAACAACTATTAGATTAAACAAGCAAAAGGAAAAAATAAGTTTTTGCGCTTTTGCACTACTTCCGGTCAGCCATGTTATACATCCGGGTCATTTGCTTTTAGCACATGGCCGCATGGAAGAGACGTTCTGATATGCGAAAGGTGTGTGGTAATATTTTTGAAGACCGTAACGTTCAACTTTATTTAAACATTCATCGGAGATTTAGTCAAATCTTCCGGTTATACAATGATATTTATATTGGTATATGCCAATCTTTTAAAAGTATCGGAATGTTAGCATACAGAGTGAGTTTTTGTTGCTGTTGATCTAAAGTTTGTTCAGATGCTTTTGAAAATTTGTTTTCACCGAGTTTCTTACAACATGAGTGCGTGTTGAAATCGTAATGTGCGACAGCAGATTGGTTATAAACAGTATATTCTGATCGTACTCTTTACATTTTTTGCTTGCGCTTAATGCAGTTTGTTTTGTTTACAAACTACATCTTCAAACAAATCATCCTATATGGTACACAATTTGAATTTACGCAGGTTAAAGTCATCAAGTTAGATGTTGAACATTATGATTACAACACGAGATGTGGAAATAATAACGTTCAACATAATTTTAGTGACCATGCCTGTCTGCCTTCCAGAGTTCTAAAAATGTAAGGTGCCAATCTTAATAGCATTATTCTTTGGCTGTGATTTTTTTTTAGTAATATTTATTACGATTTTTTCTATTTATTATTATTAATTCTTTCACTTTGAACTTGAAGTTAACTGTTCAACTATTTTTGTCCTAGGCACCTGAGTCAACATGACCAAGAAACGCATGGATGACAGGTTGCGTGTGTGTTTTCCTGTGACACCCAAAAGCAGCAAAAGTTGTACTCACTCTTACTTGCTCCATTTTCTCTTACAAAACACTTATTTGTTTGTTAATTAATAAGTATTATTTATTTTGTTATGAAAAACAAAGTACCATGTCGTCTGTTTAACATTATGCTATCCACTACAACAAAATTAATGCAGCAAAAACTGTTCACATGGAAATAGTTATGTGTCTTTATACTCTACTGTAATAAAAAGTTACTGATTTATCATTTTCATCAAGAAACAAACAGCATTGTACATCTTGTTGAAATAGTAATGTTCAACATATTTCTTACATCATTTGCTGTTTATGTCAAGAAAGCTTAAATTTGAGGGAAAAAATCATCAAATCTTCCTTGTCACATATTGTTCTATTAAAGAATAACTGTTTATGTTTCAGAATGTGTTGCTTTTTATTCATTTAAAAATGTTCAAGACTGGCTGAATGTTGAACGTTATGTATTGCAACAAACTATGCGTAGCATGCTGTTCTGTGTGACACAGAACAACAACAGTTTACTTGGTAATACTCATGTGGATCACATCTTGTAAGATCAGTTGGGTTTTCACAGTTAACTGCATGATTAGCAGCACAGTGATGTGGGCTTGTTGTAATGTGTAATGTTCAACATCTTGTCACAAATCACACTGAAAGTCAAATTTCTCAGGAACGAAGAGCAGCACTGCCTTCTCCCTTCACTGGTGGATGACTTCACATGTGTTCATTCAAAAAATGCATTACTCACTCACATCCTGTCAACTTTATTTTCTAGTACCTCTGTCCTCTTTTCTTGCGCACCTTTTGGCACTAAGTCAGATGGTAAATGTTAAGTGACACAATGTACAACATACATACATGCATTCATGGACTTATACATTGTTCGCATGCACATACTATGTAAGTACTTTTTTCTTAGGATTGTCGTTGATCTGTTTGCTGGGCCGTTTAATTGCTTGAATTTTAGTTTGGAATTGTGGGTGTGCGTGCGTGCGTGTTTGTCTCCCTCTCTTTCTCCTATTTTTTGCCAATATAGTTCATTTTTGTTATGTTTATGAACTCTTTTTGCTGATGACTATTTAATTTATTATAATCACTATCACAATATTGCTGTAAGTTGCACAAAAACTGGAATAAAACATGACCCCCCCCCCAAAAAAAAGTAAATAACAAGAACAAAAAACATAGCTGCTCTCTCATCTCAAACCTCAGTTAACTGAAATCTGTCTCCTCCTTTTTCACCTCTCTGTTATCTTGATCTTCCTGATGAAAAATAAAGAAAAATAAACTTATGTTGGTGTTTGCATCTGTGGGACTGGGAAGTTGCTGAGCTATACTCACTTGGTATGGAGTCTATGGACTATAATTAGTATAAATGACAGAGAAGCAATGCTGGGACTGAGGCTAGTGATGCTGCAGCCAACAGCTGGGTCATACTCATAGTCTGTCTCTGAGTCGGACTCCAAAGGCAGCGAGGCTGCAGCCAACAGCTGGGTCATACTCATACAGTCATAGTCTGTCTCTGGGTCGGACTCCAAAGGCAGCGACACTGCACAGCACTGACATCCTCCCAGGAGTCTTTCATTATAAAGTTTTAATTTTTTAATTAGGCACCCTTTCCCATGATTTGGCCGCTTAATAATTTAAATGGCAAATCAAACTGGACCATGCATTCAGCAAGGACGTGGCTACAGTTTTGTGCTTTCAGTTTGGGCAAAATAAGGGCGTTACTATGACTATTATATATATGTAATAGTTCTCTCTAGCTTCAGCCACTCTGTAAGTGTGATTTCGTCACAGGAGATATTGCCCTTTGACTTTTGCAGATTATATACTTTACATGTCATTATCCTAATAATGTGTTAACGCTATCCCAGAGCTGTTTGACTTCTGTGACTGACCAGTTTTGATTGACTTCTGTGACTGACCAGTTTTCATGAGCTGTTGTTATCTGCCAGTGGCAGTGATGTAATATCAAGTAAAAGTTCAAAAATGTCTAGTGTGATCATTGCATTGCATGCACACACACACACACACACACACACACACACACACACACACACACAAACAGGGATCCCAGCTATAGGTGGTTTAGTCTTTAAATTAATGCCCAGTCAACCATGGATGCAGGTTTTACCAGGGGAGTTTCCACTGTGACGATTATGAATATACATATGATAATGCAGGTGCCGTTACAGGAGTCTTGTGCTACAGTGCCTGTTTTGGGTTGGCAGGTGGAGAGGCTTCTGCAGAAGAAGGTGGAGAACAAGCGGGTGTACTACCTTGTGCGGTGGAAAAACTTCTCCGCAGCATATGACACTTGGGAACCGGCCAGCAATCTGACAGCCTGTCATCTCATGTTCAGAGACTTTGACCGGAAAAAGAAAGTTTCCAAGTCCATGTCAGTGGCTGCAAAACTGCTGAAAAAGAGCAAGGAACAGTCCAGCTCAAAGGAAGCTGCTTCCAAAACCACTGCGATGACTGCGAGAAAATCAAGTCAGGTAGCAGCCAGACAAAAGGTTGCTGCAGAATTGAAATCCAAGTCTAAAAATCTTTCAAAGCTAGCAAAAATCTCCAGACATAAGAAGTTGAAGAAAGCACACTTCAAGGACAAACATGTGAAGAAGTCAGTGTCTGACTCGAAATCAAACAGTCCGGCTGCTGTGTCCAAGTCAAAGAGTAAGATTCCTTCCAGTTTGGGAAAATCAAGTGACAGCACTAAGAAAAGTCAGCTTGCATTTCCAAGGAAGAAACCTCAAACTGAGACCAGAAAAATAGGTACAACACCAGCAGCTGGAATGAAGCGAATGTCTGAAACTTCCAAATCTGTAAAGAAAGAAAACAAGAAAAGTAAAACGAAGCTGGATGTGTCTGATACTCCAAAAACTAATGCTTCACTTGCACCAAAGAAAAGTCCCAAGTATTTGAATGAAAACAAAGGAGTGAAAAAAGACAGTGTTTCTAAAGGTGAATTAGGAAAGGGTGACTTGTCCAAATCTAGAAGTGGTACAACTTCAGTAAAGAAGGCCGGCAAATCATCAACAAAGAGGGACAAACCTTCACCAAAGAGCAAGAGCTCAAATGTGTCTAAGTCGGGTTCAAAGTCGCATTCTTCTATCTCAAACAAAGTCGAGCCTGATTCAGACTTTTCCATTATTTCAGACAGTGAGTCGGATGATGACAACATATTATATTCATTGACTGATGTAAACGAGAAGGGGGATGGGTGTCTGAGTGCAAAACAGACCACAAACAACCCAAAGTCTGCTGCAAGTGAGCAGAGTGTTGTAAAGAACTCGCACAAAAAGATCTTTCCGACTTCAAGTTCAAGTTCAACCAAGAGTTCAGGTTCGAGGAGGATGTCGCTGATGGATTTCAAGAAACCAAAGTCTTCAAAACAGAAGCCTGGTAATTTGACTGATTTAGTAGTGTACATCATGTATAGATCTTTTTGTTCATTATTATTATTAAGCATATTATTATCATGTTTAAATCCATACACCTCTTTAGTTTTGAATGAACTGATGTTCCTGTTCAGTCAGTGCAGACTCCATGTCATCGTCACCCTGGACCAGGTGAAGGTTTATTCCAGTTATTGATCCTGTTCTGTTGCACAGTCCTACTCTTGCACTTGTGCAAAATGCATTTAGATGCTGATAGTGGTAATGACACAGTGATATTGAGTCATTGACATTGTGAGTGTTGTGGTAGTTGTAAGCCTTCCTCTGTGTGTGTGTGTGTGTGTGAGAGAGAGAGAGAATGGGTCAGATCAGCCCAGGACTTGAAAGTAAAATTGTTTCATTCAGCACCATATGTTTCAGGATGCTATGCTACTACTGTACTAGCATGATTTAAAAGTGCATAGTGCGTGTGTTTCTTTGGATCCAGAGAATCATGTGCAGGTTCACCATGGCATGCGATGTGTGCAATACAATATTAATTTACCTTCCCCAGGACTGTTCGACCAGCTGCTCCGCCCGTCCTCCCCCACCCAGTTCTTCACCCCCTTGAAAGCGGTGCAGAGCCCCCTCCGTGGAACCCTCCCCAACCCCTCCCCGCTAAACATGGACAGCCTGGTGGGGGATGTGCCCACGTTCCACGCTGCCCCTGCAGGACCGCTCAGCCCCTCCTCCATGTCCTACAGGACTCTTCTGGACAGCCTGCCCAGTCAGCTGCACCCCAAGGGCAAGGGGGGCAAGAAGAAGGAGAACGGGAACGGGAACGGCGCCAGCACCAGCACCACCAGCAGCAGCAGGAGCAGCGGCCAGAGCTCCGGAGCCTTCGACATGCTGGAGCCCATGGAGCGCCGGATCAGTGTGCGGGCCACGGAGTGCGTGTTCCGTTACAAGCAGATTGTGGTGAAGAAGTGCCATCGCTACACGCAGATCTGGCTCAACACTCAGACGCTGTTGAAGAACGCCATCAATCCTCAGGTGAGGAGGAAGACTGGTGGTGGGGGAGGGGGGTGGGGGAGGGAGGTGTGCATGTAAGAGTGTGGTGTGAGTGGGTGGGTGGCTGCATGTGTGTGTTGCTTTGTCTGGTGAGATAGCTTTGTTCAGAAGCAGCAGTGATTTCGAGTAATTATGATCATTACTGTATTACAAATTAATGGACTGTACGACGTGTTTGACTTTTGTTGTATCATTTGTTTTGATTGAACTGAGAACACCAGTTTATCAGTTGAACTGAAGAATGACCAAACACTACAATGTCATCAAAATACCTGTCATCTTTTAGCATGCTTGCTGGTGTGGTCTGTACTTATAATACAGCATCTGTAAAATTTATCACTAAATGTGGCATTGAGATTGACTAATTGATGGAAGACTGAGTTTTGATCTCCGTGAAATGTGCATTCTTTTTCTTTTTCACCATGGTCTGATTGGAATTGAACTTTATTGGGGACATGCCTCATGGCTTTGAGAACAGTGTTAGTAGTATTTAGACTTAGTTGAGTGCATTAAATATTGCGTTGTGGATTTATGTTCTTCAGTCAGAGTTTCAGAACTGAAAGGGCACTGTCAAAAGATTGTTGGCAGGAGTGCACCTTAATAATAATAATGGCTACAGGTGGTTTAGGCATGGAGCTGTCCCTGATTGATGATACACTGATTGTAGGTCTTTGTCATTATGGCTACTGGTGTTTGAGTGAGTGAGTTGTCCATGATGATACAGTGACTGCAGCTCCTTGCGTTTATCACTTTATGGCTACAGGTGATTCAGTGAATGAGTTGTCCATGATGATACAGTTATCACAACTCATTGTTTTGATCATGGCTACAAATGATTCAAGCAATGAGTTGTGCATGAAGATACGGGCATTATACAGTGAGTGTAGGTCTTTGTGTTCATGGCTGCAGGTGGTTCACTTGAGTTGTCCATAATACATTGATCATAACTCTTTGTGTTGATCATGGCTACAGGGGAGTTGTCCATGATGATATGGTGATTGTAACTCTTTAGGTGGTTCAGGCAATGAGTTGTCCATGGTGATATATTGTTGCTACTACTCTGTCTTGTCATGGCTTCAGGTGGTTGGAGGAATGAGTTGTCCGTGATGACAATATATTGACGAGAACTGTTTGTCATGGCTTCAGGTGGTTCAAGAAGTGGTGGCTGCACTGAACACTGCCAAGTATGATGACAGTGCGCTGGTGTTGTTCAGCAGCATTGGCAGTTTCTTCTGTTCTGGTGTTGATCTACATTTCCTTACCACCGGCGACCGGCGGGTGGCAGCACGTCAGATGGCAGATGCTCTCAGGTATGCTTGGGATGGGGCCGACTGTCCTGTAGTGTTGGTAAAAATGAAAAGAGTGTTGGTGGGTGTTGAGAGCAAGAAGGAGTGGGATGAAACTGGTCAGCCACCACTCATCCTTCCCATACTCCCTGCCCACTTCCTCCCAAAAAAACCCTTAGCTGACTTACCGGAACTTATCGATGATTTTTTTCAGCTGCTGGTGCTGAAACCTCTCCTTAATTTCCAGATACCCCCTCACCATGTGCTATAGTTCTGACCATTTGTTTATTGCTGGGATATTTGGAACAGCTTTTGAGATAACAAGGAACGTGTCATAACAATCTGTGTTTGTGTGATTTGGACAATTTGCATATTTGGTGTCTGATGGAGAGAGACAAAAAAGACAACAAAGAATAGAAAAACAGCTGAACTTACAAAAGAAATTGTGATGTTTTCCTTGTTTGTATGTTTTGTTAACCAAACCTGTGGGCAGAGGATGTGTTTTTGGAGATAGAAAGTTTAGGTAGCTGTTAGCTTGACATTTGGAACTGTTTATCGGATGGTACTTTGTGTCATTAAAAAAAGAAGAAGAAGACTTGTGGCATGAACAGAATGATGCTGTTTGCAACAAGAGCACAAAAAACAGCTGAAGGTGATGGCACTGGGTCACCACAAGAGCACAAAAAACAGCTGAAGGTGATGGCACTGGGTCACTACAAGAGCTAGTACAATAGCAAGGGCAGAGGACTGGTGGTTGTATTTGTATGCAGAAAAGTGATATGACAGGCCACGTACAATGTGCATTGTTGATTGGACCACAAAGGTGTAGGTGACACCAAGCTAGCTGTCTTCTTCTTTTTAAGGCTTGACTTGCAGATGAAAAACATCAAAGCAACCTCAGTGAATGCCAGTTTCATGGTTCAGACAGGTCTCCTGCTTGTCCACACAAAGATTTCTTCAGTTAGAGACCTGTTCTATCTTGCTGCTGAGCGTAGTTCAGACAGTCTCATGCCTTTTGTGTCCACAACAATATTTGTTAGTTTAAGGACCCTTTCTTTGCCCCATGTGTGCATGGGGTGTGTATGGTAAGGGACAAAGCCTTTCTTTGCTGCTGCTGGCTGACCCCTGGTTGTGTTTTTGCCTGTGGTGCAGGGAGTTGACCAAGGCCTTCATCACCTTCCCCAAGCCGGTGATAGCCGGTGTGGGGGGGTCGGCGGTGGGCCTAGGGGTGGCCCTGCTCTGTCTCTGCGATGTGGTCTACTCCAGCGACAAGGCCGCGTTCCATCTTCCCTACGCTCGCCTCTCACAGACGCCCGAGGGCTGCTCCTCTTTCACCCTGCCCATGGCCTTGGGCCTGGCGTCGGTAGGTGGCTGTCCCCAGCAGGGCCCTCCTGCCGTTGCCTGTATGTGTGTTGGTGAACTTGGTGGGCTGAAGCTGAATATATTCATACAACAGTCATCACAGATTCAAAGGATTAAACACTTTGACTTTGTAGTGGGATATTTCCATAGCGGATAACTGCATATGTGAATGCTCTGTGTGTGTGTGTGTGCGAGTGTGTCACTCTGTGTGTGTGTGTGTGTGTGGTGTGTGTGTGTGTGTGTGTGTGTGTGTGTGTGTGTGTGTGTGTGAATGTGGAGGGAAGAATGTGTGTTGATAGATAGGTGATGTGTGTATCACTGTAGGTGTACATGTATGTGTGTGTTGGTTGGGGTGGAGGGGGTCAGTGGATGGGAGTGCATGTGTGTGCTGGGATGGGATAGGATGGGGAAGTGCAGGGTGTTGTATGTGTTCATTTTTCATAATGGTAAACTGCCTCAGTTTGTAAGCCCTGTAACTGCGTGCACACAGGCCAATGAGCTGTTGTTTGGCGGTCGTCGCATCACAGCACTGGAAGCCTACCAGCTAGGGCTGGTGTCCCACGTCTTCTGGCCAACAGCCTTTATGCAGGAAGTGATTCCTCGCGCACAGAACATGGCCAGCTGCTCGGCTAAGGTAATACTGTTAACAACACTAACACTATTACTGTAAGTCAGGTGATGTAGAAGCGTTCACTGTCACCAGTACTAATAGTGACGGTGAATGCTTTACAGCGTGTTATTTCTAGCCAACCCCAAGGCACAGTGTCCTTCACTGAGACCCACAGCTGCCCCCCCCCCCTCCCCCACGTAAGGGCACTTGTGGGGACTTTGTAAGAAGCTGCTGCAGCGTGGATGGTTGTTGGGACACCGGGGTGGAAGCAAGCTGGGGGTGTTGTGTAGAGGTGTTGTAAACCTGCACTGCTGTCACACCTGTAGTCAGCCAGCCTCTGGCTTCACAAGTTATCCAACAGATGGGACTAGTTCAGTAGTTGCTGCTGTTCGACAAACAGAAAACCAGGGACAACAACCACCCCATAAATAGATGGATATAACGATTTCAGGAGCCCCACTCCAACTTACCTCAGGTTGCTTCATTTGAAACTTTGCTGAACTTGTGTCCCGTACATGTTTGATTCTGTGATGCTCTTTGTGGACTGGTTCTTGGTTGTTTGGTTGTTTTTCTGCTTTTGTTTGGCCTAAAGTATGTATGGAATGCGCTTGCTGTGGGGCGTTGTTGAATAGCTGTTGACGCAGGCTGTGTGTCAGCAGGTGTTGGAGGGCACCAAGCTGTTGGTACGGTCACACCACCGCACCAAGCTGGAGCTGACCAACGAGACGGAGTGCAATCTGCTTCTGGAGCGCTGGTCCTCCACCGAATGCCAGCGCGCCATGGAAGCCTACCTTGCCAACGAGAACAACTTCTCCTCCTGATCACCCTCACCTTTCTGGCTTCCTGCAAGTCTGGCAGCTTTTGTTTCCTGAGCAGCAGCGTCGGCTGACCACCACTGTACGAAGGCTCAGCAGCGTCAGCTGACCACCACTCTGTGAAGTCTCAGCAGTGACAGCTGACCACCACTCTGTGAAGTCTCAGCAGTGACAGCTGACCACCACTCTATGAAGTCTCAACAGTGACAGCTGACCACCACTGTCACAAAAAGGCTGCACTCCTTTGTGCAGCAGGTGCCCACACACTTTTTAAATGGCTGTTGTTGTTCCTGGGTCATCACCCGGTAGAACTGCTCTTAGCAGCTTCTGAAACTGTTCTGAACAAAACAGCTTCAGCAGCATGGTGAAGTCCCCCCCCCCCACCCCCCCACCCCTAAACGAAACAAAAACAACAACAGCAACAACAAAACCACAAAAAAACAATAACAACAAAACAAACCAGCAAACTAGAGAATTGTGGAACACCCAGAATCCTTCAACATTACGGATGGCTCAGTGACAACAAGGTCTTAGACAGCAGTGTGTTTTGACAGCATGATGACAGCACTTGCCTTCCTGACAGCCCTTGGACAACAGTGTGTTTTGACAGCATCTTGCCATTCTAATAGGCCTCACTGGCATGTGTTGTAAGTGTACGTGGCCCAGCAATGTTGGGGCAGTGACGTGCAGGGAGGCAGCCTTTTGCCTGTCAATGAATCATTGTCTAGGCAAGAGTTGACTTGTGGACTGCACTGTCAGTGAATCATTGACATTGTCTAGGCAAGAGTTGACTTGTGGACTGCACTGTCAGTGAATCATTGACATTGTCTAGGCAAGAGTTGACTTGTGAGACTGCACTGTCAGTGAATCATTGACATTGTCTAGGCAAGAGTTGACTTGTGGACTGCACTGTCAGTGAATCATTGTCTAGGCAAGAGTTGACTTGTGGACTGCACTGTCAGTGAATCATTGTCTAGGCAAGAGTTGACTTGTGGACTGCACTGTCAGTGAATCATTGACATTGTGTAGGCAAGAGTTGACTTGTGGACTGCACTGTCAGTGAATCATTGACATTGTCTAGGCAAGAGTTGACTTGTGGACTGCACTGTCAGTGAATCATTGACATTGTGTAGGCAAGAGTTGACTTGTGGACTGCACTGTCAGTGAATCATTGACATTGTCTAGGCAAGAGTTGACTTGTGGACTGCACTGTCAGTGAATCATTGACATTGTCTAGGCAAGAGTTGACTTGTGGACTGCACTGTCAGTGAATCATTGACGTTGTATAGGCAAGAGTTGACTTGTGGACTGCACTGTCAGTGAATCATTGACATTGTATAGGCAAGAGTTGAACTTGTGGACTGCACTGCCACTGAATTGATGTAGAGGCAAGAGTTGAACTTGTGGCTGCACTGTCAGTGAATCATTGTATAGGCAAGAGTTGAACTTGTGGACTGCACTGTTAGTGAATCATTGTATAGGCAAGAGTTGAACTTGTGGACTGCACTGTCAGTGAATCATTGTAGATGGAAGAGTTGAACTTGAGGACTGCACTGTCAGTGAATCATTGTAGATGGACGAGTTGAACTTGAGGACTGCACTGTCAGTGAATCATTGTAGGTGGAAGAGTTGAACTTGAGGACTGCACTGTCAGTGAATCATTGTAGATGGAAGAGTTGAACTTGTGGACTGCACTGTCAGTGAGTGGATGAGGGAAAAGGGAAAACTGTGGAGTGGCCTGAAGGGCGATTCTAGCTGACCTTGCAGCTTCAGTATCACGACAGCTCAGATTTAACAACCACACCACACCCCTTTTGAAAGGGCCTTAACCCCTTCACTGCTCGAACTGTAAGTTTTCCAGACTGAAAAATGCACACAAAGGCTGCAGAGAATATATGCAGGGCCTATCCAACAGCAAACCTGCTTTTAATACGGTGCATGTTGGTGTAAATCCTGCCTCCTCCTCAAAGCTAAAGGATTTCAGATTTAACATTTTACTGCCCCACGTATAGCCGCTGAAGGGGTTAATCTGGTGCCCTTCATACACACAAAAATGTGATTTATTTTTCTTATGGGGACTTCAGAACAGCTAAGGACTGCCAGTCTACTGTCTGTCTACGTACCACTTTGCAGCATTTCTTTGCTCTTTCTTCCATCTTTTTTTCATGGATATATTTTTCCTTCCTTCATAAATTCCCCTTATCTTTTCAGTAAATTTCCTTGTTTTAGTCAGTGTTACAATGAGCGCATTAGTGTTTTTGCTAGAATGGACATTTGTTTTGAGGGATGGGCAGTGTTACATGGTACTTAGGAATGAAATGTGTACTGGAGTTAAGGCTGCAAAAGGGGGCATCACTTGGTTAAAGGTGAAGCAACTCTCCGCCCCCTTGCCCTTTGCACACCTCTGACTTGTGCCTCTGGTTACGAGTAAGTAAAGACCGGGGAATTTAAAGACACCTAACCTATCCGATCCCTTTGTAGCAGTGTGTCTGGGGCCTACGACAGTTTTTCCTTTTTCCACCGGCAGTGCTGATTTTCCTTGGCAGTCAGGAGGGGTCCTCGTACCCTTGCTCCGCAGTATGTATCCAGGGCTATAATTATTTGTGGGTAGCAGATCAGAACTTCCATGACAACAGTTAACGGTCAGACGCACTAAGATTTGGGAATGCAAACTGTGGCCAAGAAAGCACAAGAAAAGACAAAGAAGATGAAAACAGGTTAGGCCTACTCCCTCCCCCACAGTCTCTTAAAAAGATTGTGGCTGAGATTTTGAGAAAGCATAACAAAAAACAAACAAACAAAAACAGGCCTACTTCGTTTCCCCCCATCATTTTTAGAATTAGTTTCTACACCTACTCCTCTCAGCTGAAGGAGAACTGTCAGTGAGAGTGAGAGTGACAAACATGAAATCCACTGGCCAAACCCAAGTTTCTGCAGTTTGTCAACAGCCCATAGACGTGTATACGTGAAGTATTGTTTGTTGAACTGGTCCCACCAGTGTGGTAATCAGTGACTGGGGCCAGTTCAATAGTCTGTGCTGTGCAGCAAACGTGGGCCACTTCAGTTTTGTTTCCAGTCTGATTATACTGTTGAACTTGAAGCAAAGACTGAAAATCAATAATCAGGCCTCAGTCTTTGGGGCGTGATGATTTGTAGATCCTCAGAAAGAATGCCTTGGTTTTGCTCGGCAATGGACCAATCAGAACACTGCATTGCTCCCTCGGATTGTGAAATTGGCATGCCCAGAGTCTGAGCCTTTATCGTCGTAATATATATTCCAGTTCTGTCTTCATTCTGCTTTTTATCTGCAACTTTCCCTTTTTGTCATCTGACTCCCCATCTGTGCTTGCACTCTGTCAGCCACTTCATTTTGATCTTGAAAGAGTAGTGCCGCTCTTAGCATGCTTCTCTCAGTAAGACTGCCGTGCTGACTGCCCCCAACTTGTTCTTTGTCGATCGAACAGGGCACATGCGATATGAGCGGTGTGCTGAAAATGAGGAACATTTGGCACTGCATTTCTTTGTCGATCGAACAGGGCACATGTGGTTTGAGCAGTGTGCTGAGAATGAGGAACGTTTGGCACTGCATATTTCTACCAGGAAGGACTTGTTCCAAAGCGGTAGCTGAGCGTGGCATCCATGACAAGAAGGAAAAAAAAAGAGAACAGCAAGTGTGATGGTGTGTGCATGTCAGCCGTAATATAATGTACCTTGGCAGAAGTGGCTGTGGCAGCTGCCTTGCTTGATGTTTAATGCTGTGTGTGTGTGTGTTGCTGTGACTAGTGTGCACACACACGTGTGCCTGTCTGTGTGTGTGTAATAATGATGATGTTGATAATGAATGGAAAACAATGTAAATCAGAACATTATTTGTACATGTATATATGTAGTTAATATAACATTGCACTGAGTTATATGAGACTGAATGTAGAGGCAGGTTGTTTTTATGTCTTGGACAGGTGTGGTCAAGTGAGTGTGAAACGATCAGTACTATGCCTGAGTTGGTGTGGTCAAGTGAGTCTGTGAAGTGATCAGTACTACGCAACCTGCCCACAGCTCAGCCAGCTGGTAATTCAGAGATAAAAACACACAAACGGTTGATGATGTGGGGTTTAATGTCCTCAGATGTGGGGCTGACAAGCAGTTCAAAAGAGCCCGTATTTTAACTAGACAATACAAAACATGCACAAACACTGAAAACACCCCTTTCAAACAGCAGACAGGTAATACAGTAACAAATGATAATTGATAGGGAATGAAATTTGATCAGCTAAACTTT
Source organism: Alviniconcha marisindica (assembly GCA_018857735.1). NCBI lineage: Eukaryota > Metazoa > Mollusca > Gastropoda > Provannidae > Alviniconcha > Alviniconcha marisindica. Next base: position 894,806 of record JABMCL010002130.1, on the reverse strand, counting down.
CAGTTGGTTGACAAAATGTGAATGTTCTGCATCCAGTTTAAAGTATTTTATTTTATTTTATTTTTTAACCTTTTGTATGTTTTGATCTTGCTTCAGAATGCTGGCAGTCATAGGTCAGCTTTGTGTGGCAGTTGAGGGGTCAGGTTTGTGTGGCAGTTGAGGGGTCAGCTTTGTGTGGCAGTTGAGGGGTCAGCTTTGTGTGGCAGTTGAGGGGTCAGCTTTGTGTGGCAGTTGAGGGGTCAGGTTTGTGTGGCAGTTGAGGGGTCAGGTTTGTGTGGCAGTTGAGGGGTCAGGTTTGTGTGGCAGTTGAGGGGTCAGCTTTGTGTGGCAGTTGAGGGGTCAGCTTTGTGTGGCAGTTGAGGGGAAAGGCTTAGCCTCCAGCTGCTGTGGTTGTATCTGTCAGTAAAGGCCAGAGTGGGGTGGCATCTGATGATGTCGATCGTGACGGCCGCCTGCTGGGAGTCTGTCTGCCAGACGCAGCTTTCTCTTCCTGCAGAAACCTTTCTCATAAATTGTGATCCATTACACATTATTCGGGGTGTTTTTGCCCCCTCCTCCCCTGTAGCCGCATCCAAGGATCCAATGCCTGTTTGAGGCTGTGGCCCAGTCTTGGTGCAGATATGTTTGGAAAGAGAAACCAGCACAGTAATTTGATAATGTTTAATACTGCATTTTCTAAGTTTGTGCTGTGGGGGGGAGGGGTATTGTTAATTTCATTATTTGAACTAGTTTGAAATGACATCCATACAAACAGAATGGAACGGAATTCATCTTGTGTTCCTGACTTGATTCCAAAAACTCTGAAACGATTGTGACCTCAGTTATGGGTACACCCAGTCTGTTCCTACAGATGGTTCCCAAACTGTTGGCCCTGGTTTGTGTGTAAGTGCATGTCTGATGTGCAAAGGGATATTTTATATAAGCTAGCGTGTTAAACATGGTTCTGGACCCCCCTCCCCTCCTCCCCCTCCATGAACCAGGAGTGTGCGTGCAGCAAGCATATTTTTTTCTTTTTAATTGCCACAGATTTTACATTAGCAGCCATTATGATTATAAAAATATATACACATTCTCTTCATTATGAAGTTCATATTAGCAGCTGAGTTTGTTTTAGCTCTGTAAATTTTATTGAGTCACTGGACAACCACCCGGATGCAGTTGCTGTTAAAATTGTTTGTTGTTTTGTCCTTCACTTTGTGCCCCCTGCCTCGCCCTTGTAGATTGACCGGTCAGTTGTTTGTGGAGCCCCTCATGCACCTTTTTAATTGACCGGTCAGTTGTGTGTGGAGCCCCTCATGCACCTTTTTAATTGACCGGTCAGTTGTGTGTGGAGCCCCTCATGCACCTTTTTAATTGACCGGTCAGTTGTGTGTGGAGCCCCTCATGCACCTTTTTAATTGACCAGTCAGTTGTGTGTGGAGCCCCTCATGCACACTTTTAATTGACCGGTCAGTTGTGTGTGGAGCCCCTCATGCACACTTTTAAACAGAAAATCTGTAGAACAGGAAAATGCAAAGAGAGTTTTTGTCAATGAAAATCAGCGCTGAACAGGAGCGCTGATGTTATTGATGGAGGAAAAGAGTCGCAGAAGATCCCTGAAACCTGAGTAAGAAATGTGTGTTGCAGCGCAGTCTTGTGAGCAGTGTGCGTAGTGTATGCAGGGTAGCAGGAAAAGCACAAAATGAGGTCTGGGGGGCGTGTGTGCCTTTTGTTGGACTGTAGTGATAGCTGAACCCTTCTTTTACAACTAACAACCAGCCCAAATATCAGGCAGATCAGAACAGCGAGCTCTGTGCTGCTGTCCCCCTTGGGTCAGGACAAGGTGCTTTGTCATTGGGAGTTGATCATAATCATCACATTCTGACGGGTAGTAAGTACTAGGCAAGATCTGTATGCATGGACATGTCTGTGTGTCTGAGCCTGTCCACAGGCGTGGCATGTGGATGTATGCTTCCTTTTTTGTGTGTTCCGCCTGCATCATAAGTCTGCATAGGAAACCTTCCTCATATTCCTGTTGCATGATCATTTTGTGTTTACTGACATTTATTTTGTTTTGTTTTTTGATTAAAAAAAAACAATGCAACTGAAGTTCCAGGTCTGTTTTTACAAGCGTATATGCACAGATTTGACCCACACGGTGTGTGAGTGACGGTGCATTCTGTGATTGGTTCGCTTACTGTGTAAGTTCTAAGATCTCAATTTTAAAGAGTAGGTGCTTGCCCTTGTTTTCTATTTCAGTTGTAAATGATGAAGATTTTAAATATGCTTTTGATTTTGAAAGGTGCCACCTAAACTGGTTTGTATTCTTACTCCCCGCCACATGAGGAAAGTCCAGAGGCCGCAATACTTGCACGTTGAGCTGTTCAAGGTGACTTACCATGTACTGAGCACCACCTGCATTTAATGAGTTATAAATACATGTATACAGTTGTAAATTATAGGTGGGAACTTGGCCAGAATGATGTGTGCAGACCATATTCAAAGTCCTCGTCATTTTTCAGGTGTAAGTGAGGTTGCCTGGTTCCTGTTTCAGTGTTTGCTATGTTGGCATTGGATAGCACTTACAGGTGTATAGTTTTCTGATTGTACATTTTTGGATGGGCTACACAAGTAGAGACTAACACTAGTGACAGTGTAGTTCCAGCGGCAGCTGGTGCAAGTGAAGCGGGTTACTTTCTTTCCCTCACTGCCTCTGCTTGCTGTAGCGGCATGTGACCATCTTTAAAGGATTTCAATTTACTTGTCAGTGTTGCACAAGTTGGCCCTAGGCTCTGACACTGCTGTACAGGTAGTACTCTTTTTTTCCTTCAACTTCAGGTGTGTCAGTTTGCACTCGGCATGTCATGCCTTATCTTGACCTTTGACTGACATCTTTCTCCCAAACATGGATTGCAAATATATCTTGACTTGCTCTGTTTGCCTGGATAGCTATGGAGACAGACATATAGACTGTAGGGTCAGCTGGGTCAGGTCTGATGGAGACAGACATAATTATAGACTGTAGGGTCAGCTGGGTCAGGTCTGATGGAGACAGACATAGATTGTAGGTCAGCTGGGTCAGGTCTGATGGAGACAGACATAATTATAGACTGTAGGGTCAGCTGGGTCAGGTCTGATAGAAGACATAATTATAGACTGTAGGGTCAGCAGGGTCGGGTCTGATGGAGACAGACATAATTATAGACTGTAGGGTCAGCTGGGTCAGGTCTGATGGAGACAGACATAATTATAGACTGTAGGGTCAGCTGGGTCAGGTCAGCTGGGTCAGGTCTGATGGAGACAGACATAATTATAGACTGTAGGGTCATCTGGGTCAGGTCTGATGGAGACAGACATAATTATGACTGTTGGCCTGGATAGGCTATGGAGACAGACATATAGACTGTAGGGTCAGCTGGGTCAGGTCTGATGGAGACAGACATAATTATAGACTGTAGGGTCAGCTGGGTCAGGTCTGATGGAGACAGACATAGATTGTAGGGTCAGCTGGGTCAGGTCTGATGGAGACAGACATAATTATAGATTGTAGGGTCAGCTGGGTCAGGTCTGATGGAGACAGACATAATTATAGACTGTAGGGTCAGCTGGGTCAGGTCTGATGGAGACAGACATAATTATAGACTGTAGGGTCAGCTGGGTCAGGTCTGATGGAGACAGACATAATTATAGACTGTAGGGTCAGCTGGGTCAGGTCAGCTGGGTCGGTCTAAACAGACAAATATACTTTCATGGCGGTCTGATAAGTTTGCGAGTCATGTCACTGATGGAGACAGACATAGAGTAGTATGGTCCTGATGGAGACCAAATAAACTGTAGGGTCAGCTGGGTCAGGTCTGATGGAGACAGACATAATTATAGACTGTAGGGTCAGCTGGGTCAGGTCTGATGGAGACAGACATAGACTGTTGGGTCTGATGGAGACAGACATCTAGACATGTCACATGAAAGTCAACTAGGCCAGAGTGTGCATGGAAACTGTGTACATGGTGTACTTCAGTGGTGTTAACGCAATTGTTCATTTTTCTCTTGTACACTGGAGTTGGAGTGAATCTCTCATCACACTCATGTACAGACCATAATTATTGTTTCTGTCAATTTGAACTTTGTTGTTTGTTTTGCTTTCTAATCAGGGCTTCAGTTGATTTGAAGACATCCAACCCAATGTTTCCAGCTATATTGTTCAGATGGTAGTGGCTGGGATTCTTAACAGGATGGGGAGGGGTCAGGGGATGTAAGCTCATTTTGTGAATAATATTAAACATATCATGTGCTGCTTTTCTCCATTTCTGTATTGCCCCATAACACACATGTGAATTAAGATTTTTGCTGAAGATTGAGTCAGTCTAGGCAGCAGTGGGGATTCCGTGGTGTTTTCGCTGAGTCAGTCTAGGCAGCAGTAGGGATTCCGTGGTGTTTTCGTTGAGTCAGCCTAGGCAGCAGTAGAGATTCTGTGGTGTTTTCGCTGAGTCAGCCTAGGCAGCAGTAGGGATTCCGTGGTGTTTTTGCTGAATCAGTCTAGGCAGCAGTAGAGATTCTGTGGTGTTTTCGGTGAGTCAGTCTAGGCAGCAGTGGGGATTCCATGGTGTTTTTGCCGAGTCAGTCTAGGCAGCAGTGGGGATTCCATGGTGTTTTTGCCGAGTCAGTCTAGGCAGCAGTGGGGATTCCATGGTGTTTTTGCTGAGTCAGTCTAGGCAGCAGTAGGGATTCCATGGTGTTTTTGCCAAGTCAGTCTAGGCAGCAGTAGGGATTCCATGGTGTTTTTGCTGAATCAGCCTAGGCAGCAGTCTAGGCAGCAGTAGGGATTCCATGGTGTTTTCGCTGAATCAGCCTAGGCAGCAGTAGGGATTCCGTGGTGTTCTTGCTGAAGATTGAGTCAGTCAATCTAGGCAGCAGTAGGGATTCCATGGTGTTTTTGCTGAGTCAGTCTTGGCAGCAGTAGGGATTCCGTGGTGTTTTTGCTGAAGATTGAGTCAGTCAATCTAGGCAGCAGTAGGGATTCCGTGGTGTTTTTGCTGAGTCAATCTTGGCAGCAGTAGGGTCAGTCTAGGCAGCAGTAGGGATTTCGTGGTGTTTTTGCTGAAGATTCAGTCAGTCAGTCAGTCTAGGCAGCAGTAGGGATTTCGTGGTGTTTTCGCATCAAATCCTGTTAAGAAATATTTTGAAATGCTGTTTCACATGTGATCTTCCAATATAATATTAATGTACTTTGCATGGAAGTGTTCACCGTGACCTTAGTTGAAACTATTTTAATGTACTTTGCATGGAAGTGTTCACCGTGACCTTAGTTGAAACTATAGCTAACTGTAACTTTTTTATCTTCTGTTTAAGACAGTCTTTCAGCTATGACTGTCCTTTTACCAGCAGAAGGCTGAATGTGATTGGATCTGATCAGAATACTGAAAATACCTTTGATCCTCAAGCTACTGACTCCTTGATTTGGTTGTTTTGGGACAGCTGTGTGGAGAGGGTAGCAGTTGCACCGTGCTTGCCACCAGTCACACTTTGTTTTCCGTAGTCAACATTACAGCAATGACTGTAAGTACAACTACCAGTGGTAAACTGAAATATTTCAGTGAGCTGTCATACTGCAGTGTTAAGACAGCCCCCCGCCCTCCCAATTAACACTGAAAATGTAGATGGCATGATTATATTTATGATGAAATACAGTGTTACTTTTAATGGGTATGGTCTTGGTTTGCTGATGAGATTAACTAAACTTTTTTACTTTGTATTTACACGATAATTTTTGTCATGTTTGATTTTTGTTTTTTAATGGATTTTTGGGGGGATTTTTTAAATTCATACTTGGTTGAGAGTCAGTTTTTCAAGTACTGTCAATTGACTGTGATCTGTAAACAGAGGGTGTAATTATTGATTATAGTCCAAAGAACCACCTAGCAAGGAAGGTTATAGAAGTTAAACATGCATTTAATCAAAATATTCCCTGGATGGATAGTGAAAAGCATTCCCCAGTGTTTGTGTGTGTATATATATGTTTTGAAGAGGAGGAGAAGGTGCACAGAGAATCAGTTTGCACGTTTCTTTGCTCCTCTGAGGACACCCCCACCCCCTCCAGGAAAGCCAGCTGTCATAGAGCTGTACTGCCCAGACTGTATGGATTAACTTGGACACTGGCATCATTCTGGAGAATTTTGCCACGACCTGTGTGGAGCACATGCTGGTAGCACAGGCCCTTGGTTGTTCCAGTCGATCTGTGGACTGAAGCTGCTTTCTTCTGGCATCGTTACTGTGCCGCAACAGCAATTGCGATGTAGAAAACAGTCACAAATGTAGGAAAGCATAGCATCTTTCTTCATCTGGTTGTCATCTTGCAGACACTTGATGCCAGGGAGTGATTGACTGTGCCTTCATTGCCGAGGCACGCTTCCGTTCTCACTCCTTTTCCTGTACTTCCTTTTGAAAGTGCAATATTTGTGGAAAGTGCCGATACGTTGAACGATAATTTTCATTTGGTTTTCTTCATGGCATGTACACTGCCATTTTTAAAAACTTGTTTTGTTGTTGTTTTGTTTTAGATCTGCCAGTGAGTTCTTGATCAGTGTGTTGTGTTCAGCAAAAGGTAGAGAACTGCATATGGTGCTGGTGTACATGGAAACGCACTACCAACTGACAGCATGTCGTGCCGTCTGCGTCCCAGCACCACACCCATGGATATGGAAATGTAGCTTAACCCCTTCACAGCCCCAACCTGTAAGGGTTCCAGGCTGAAGAGTGCACGAACAACACATGCCTGCAAGCAAGATACATTTTTGTCCTAAAACAAATCTGCTTTCAATGCTGTTCATTTCCACACAAATCCCTTCTCTTGCAAATGTGAATTTAAAAAAGATAAATCTATGGTATTTAAATTTCGCACTGTTTTCACGCAAGCATGGCAGTGAAAGGGTTACGGGTGTAAGTTGTGTAGAACCTTCAGCAAAGAAGCACTTTTATTATTTTATTTTAATGTGATTTCTGACCCGATATTGCAGTTGCTTCTAAGCATTTATGATTTATTTCATCATTCATTCTGTAACCACAGTGTAAATGTTTCATTTTATTTATTGTCACAGTTGATATCATGCAACATTTTTGGGGGGTAGCGCTTTCATTGTGTATGCTATAGAATGAACTGGGAAAGAAAATGGTCCTGTGTTAGGTCATTGTGTATGTTGTATAATGAACCAGGAAAGAAAATGGTCCTGTGCCTGCTATAGAATGAACCTGGGAAAGAAAATGGTCCTGTGTTAGGTCATTGTGTATGCTGTACAATGAACCAGGAAAGAAAATGGTCCTGTGTTAGGTCATTGTGTATGCTGTACAATGAACCAGGAAAGAAAATGGTCCTGTGTATGCTATAGAATGAACTGGGAAAGAAAATGGTCCTGTGTATGCTATAGAATGAACTGGGAAAGAAAATGGTCCTGTGTATGCTATAGAACGAACTGGGAAAGAAAATGGTCCTGTGTATGCTATAGAATGAACTGGGAAAGAAAATGGTCCCGTGTTAGGTCATTATGTATGCTGTACAATGAACCAGGAAAGCAAGTGGTCCTGTGCTGGGTCCTTGTAAATGATTGTGTAGTTCCTGGTGTAATTAGATTTTCTGACTCACTCTTAAGTACAACTTGTTGCTGGTTATGAGCCCAGTCTGCAGTAAACATGCAGTCTGTCTTCTTAAAAGGTCATGGTTTGCTTGCACTGCTGGGTGAAGAGTGGATTTGCATGTTTGTTTTGGTGTCTGATATCCTGACAGTTCTTTAGACTCCTCTCACAGCAACTGAAGTTTACACGTGTTGTTGGCTATTATTCCCATTTGTAAGTAGTAAGGCTGTGGTATTTCAATGAAAATACAGCGTGCTTGCAATTTAGTGTACAGCGTGACCACTTAAAACTCAAATTGTATGTCTGCTGGGTGTGTCAGTCACAAGAACACAATTGATAAAAAATAATAAAAATGCACCGTTTGTTGTAATTCTAGTAAAGACTCCCACCTTTTTTTGTTTGTTTTTGTTTTGTGATGTTAGACGAAGTTATGGTGCGAGTTAGCTTACATTTCATTTGCAAAAACTAAATTTGTCGTGGGCTCTTTGATTGTAATTACCATTGAGGTTCACAATCCAGTTGTTTTGTGATAATGACTAACTGCTGACAACACCTGAATTTTGTTGTTGGTCAGTCATATACATAGTATGACTGGGAGTGACACAACACCTGAATTTTGTTGTTGTTGGTCTGTCATATATAGTATGGTTGGGAGGAGTGACACAACACCTGAATTTTGTTGTTGTAGGTCTGTCATAGTTTGACTGGGAGGAGTGACACAACACCTGAAGTTTGTTGTTGTAGGTCTTTCATAGTATGATTGGGAGGAGAAATGCAAAAGTAAAGACCGTCTCCTTCAGAATTGTTCTGAAAAAGACATGCTGTCTGGTGTTTGACATCACCTCCAAGTGCCATAGTGCTGAAAGACCCACTTGTGCCCTTCCTGTAGACACCCTAGGTCCAGTCAAAACACGGGATTTTGTCTTGCTGTATTAGCACAAGCTAAGGACCGTTTTCTGTTCGTTCGTGTTAGTGTAGGTGACTGGGCTGAGCGGCTAGGAATTGTGCTTTTGGTGTCTGGTTTTGTTCCAATACAGGTGACTGGGTCTGAGCGGGTTGGAATTGTGCTTTTGGTGTTTACTTCTGTTGGACTTGTGCACGTTCTACTATTGTTCTGCACTGTTTCGTACTTGTACCCTGTAACTGTTCATACTTGCTGTACAGTCCTCGTCTCACTCATTTCAAGTAAAATTTCATGCCACGATCGTTTTCAGCGTGTGTGTGTGTGTGCAGCATGCGAGAGATGAGAGAGAGAGAGAGAACAGTAAGACATTTGCTAGTGGGTAGGTACATAATTAGATATGGAACATGAGAATGTAACTGTTTGAGGGAGAGCTTGTCAAGATAAAAGACAACCACACAACCCGCTGCTTCATCCGTTTCACATCCAGTAGCATACACAGATGGGCAGAGAGAGCAAGAGAGACAGAATGTAAGACTGGGAGAAAGAAGGAAAGTAAGACATCATAATGTGTTAATATTTATTAGGGACACATACATACTACACTTTGTGAACTGATGAATACCCCTGGGACACTGAAGTAAAACCTGCCGCCATTGACCTCTTGCACGAAGGAACACCCGTCTTGAAGCCACCAAGTCACTGTCAGAACGCACTGAAACCTGGAACTTCTCCACTGGGTGTGTCGGTCTTAGACTGTTCCACGTTCACGTTGATGTCCATGGTCTGTCTTCACAACAAACTGTACAGCGCAAGGACCCGCGACCAGCCACAGCTGACTGCACGCCCACCTTGCTATGTCACAGTCTACCACCTAGCTATGGAGCGCAAGGACCCACTGCCGGCCACAGCTGACTGCACGCCCACCTTGCTATGTCACAGTCTACCACCTAGCTATGGAGCGCAAGGACCCGCGACCGCCACAGCTGACTGCACGCCCACCTTGCTATGTCACAGTCTACCACTAGCTATGGAGCGCAAGGACCCACGGCCGGCCACAGCTGACTGCACGCCCACCTTGCTATGTCACAGTCTACCACCTAGCTATGGAGCGCAAGGACCCACTGCCGGCCACAGCTGACTGCACGCCCACCTTGCTATGGAGCGCAAGGACCCACGGCCGGCCACAGCTGACTGCACGCCCACCTTGCTATGGAGCGCAAGGACCCACGGCCGGCCACAGCTGACTGCACGCCCACCTGTACGCCTTGCCATGTCAGTCTACCACCTAGCTATGTCACAGTCTAACAATAACAATAGAATTTATTAATACCAGTGGGAAATTAAAGCTGTCATTCGATCGCACAACGAAGAACATAATAATTCTAAATCATGAACCACACGCACATACACACTCTTAGACACACGCCCCCTTTCTCTCAATCTGCATACACTAATACTTAGTTATAGCAAACCCAAAATTACCTGGAATAATGCTTTCTCTGTGTCAAACCAAAATGTAAACTCTCAAATACAAATCATTAGGTTTTTATTTAATTTTAATCTATCACCTAGCTATGTCACAGTCTACCACCTTGCTATGTCACACACAGTCAATGGCTTGTACGAGACTGGCCCACACACCCCAGACAAAATCTGTACCCTATAGCACTGCTATTCCTTTCTCATATTTTGCATGGTAATGTATCTACTCACTCTGCATGTAGATTTTGTTGTGACTTACAAGACAGCTGCCTTCATGGCTTTGAAAGTTATCTGTTTTGTGAGTTATCCAGTTTGTGAACTGCCAAGTGTTACTACAGGGAGTTACCTTTCTAAAATCTGTTAAAAATCAGGGTGAATAAAAATTTCAGACATTAAAAAAATGTAAGCATGCAAATGAAAACAATGGTAAATAATCTAAAACAACAGAACCTCTACGGTACGCACAACCAAAACTAACAAAAAAGCCTAGGCTTTGCCTGAAACTTACACTACTTGAACTGCCCAGTGTGGAAGGTGATGCTGTGACCGTCACTGAGAAGTCCAGTCAGAGAGGGGTAAATGAAACTGAATCACAGGAAGTTGTAAGCTGCTGGACCCCTTCAGGACCGAATGCAACGATAGGCTGACTTCAACATCAATATAACCCCAGAGAGACTTTCTTTAAAAAGATGCACACCCAAAACGGACATGACAACAGTTACAAATTACAGTTAAAGGCTGCTCTTAACACAGCTTCACCCACTTGAATGCCCACTTAGCAAAGATACCTTCAGTCACTTCTGTTCAAGTACTGAAATGGCGGGTTATCTGCACCAGAATCTGGTGATTAGCTGCGGAAGCACACCCCTTTTGTTTTAGTTCTTGCAAACTGCGATCAGATGAGTCCCACAGCATCCGCTGATGCTCCAACTGTGATCAGATGAGTCACACTGCATCCACTGATGCTCCAACTGTGATCAGATGAGTCACACAGCATCCACTGATGCTCCAACTGTGATCAGATGAGTCACACAGCATCCGCTGATGCTCCAACTGTGATCAGATGAGTCACACAGCATCCGCTGATGCTCCAACAGGACAATCAAACCATCAATCTTTTCAGCGTCAGTTTCTTCCTCCACTGCCTGCAGGCTGAAATGCCTTGCAGTCAGAAATGGCCGATGGCCAGTCACGTCTGACAAACCGACCAGCCCATCAGCACTCAGCCTCAGCCACGTTGCCAGGCCTTCGTACAGCCTAACCTGCTGTGGAACTCTGACGGAGAAAGCCTTGGAAAATGGCTGAAGCTACTTTGCCAAACGACTTCACAGCACATTTAGATTGCCCTCCAATAACTCCTGTGTAATAACTATGTACAGCAACAACAAGGTTTCAGGAAGAGACTAATGCCGCACAGATCACCACGGGTCTCTCTACTTGATGTTCAGTCAACTTGTTGCTGGAATACAGCATATGATTATCATTTATCAAACACCTCCCACTTCAAAGTGAGATGAACTGGAATCACATGCAAAAGCAGGCACACTTTTGACTACTTTCGGCTCTTGGCTAAATTGGTGATTTCTGTGATAATCGAAGAAATGTCCATGTTCTTGTCTATCTTGACGTACTTTCCTCGGCTGATCTCAATAACCTGCAGCCATTTTGGGGCCAGCTCCTGCAGAAGTTTCAAGTGAGCTTCCACTGCCACTGAAAAAGAAAAAGCACGGGAAAGACTTAGCTACGAGCCTACGTCAGCAACACTGACGACGGCAAGAACTGGGTACATAAAAAAAGATGAATACAGGATTCCACTTGTGCAGCAAGGCAGCAGCGGGAATCTTGTTAGGATTCACACTGCTGCTAGTGCACAAAGCTGTTGTGTTCTGCAGGTACCCGACCAACACTACCGCTGCTAGTGCACAAAGCTGTTGTGTTCTCCAGGTACCCGACCAACACTACCGCTGCTAGTGCACAAAGCTGTTGTGTTCTCCAGGTACCCGACCAACACTACCGCTGCTAGTGCACAAAGCTGTTGTGTTCTCCAGGTACCCGACCAACACAACTGCTAGTGCACAAAGCTGTTGTGTTCTCCACGTATCCGACCAACACGACTGCTAGTGCACAAAGCTGTTGTGTTCTCCACATACCCAGCCAACACTACCGCTGCTAGTGCACAAAGCTCTTGTGTTCTCCACGTACCCGACCAACACGACTGCTAGTGCACAAAGCTGTTGTGTTCTCCAGGTACCCGACCAATACTACTGCTGCTAGTGCACAAAGCTGTTGTGTTCTCCACGTACCCGACCAACACTACTGCTAGTGCACAAAGCTGTTGTGTTCTCCAGGTACCCGACCAACACTACTGCTGCTAGTGCACAAAGCTGTTGTGTTCTCCACATACCTGACCAACACCACTGCTGATATGCAATCACCTTTAAAGGCGAGACCAAAATAGGCATAGGAATGGTAATGAGCATTGAACCCCCCCCCCCCCCCCCCCCCCACCGTGAAGTAAACAGAAAGATATAAACTAGCAATATCACCCATTTGATACTAAAAGGCGCTTGTATTATATAGCAGCAATTGTAATTTAACAGCACTACACTGATTTACAAATACATCATAAAACTGGCACACTCAAACACAATGTGTGGTGTGTGCATCTTTGCACGTGTGTGTGGGATTGTTGTCTGTGTGTGTATCTTTGCATGTGTGCGATTGTTGCTGTAAAACACTCTGGACTCACACCATGTGTGGAAGATCAGCGCCCTACAAACCCCCTTCAGTACTGTGTTCAACCCACATGTGGAAGATCAGTGTCCTACAAATCCCCTTCAGTACTGTGTTCAACCCACATGTGGAAGATCAGAGCCCTACAAATCCCCTTCAGTACTGTGTTCAACCCACATGTGGAAGATCAGAGCCCTACAAATCCCCTTCAGTACTGTGTTCAACCCACATGTGGAAGATCAGAGCCCTACAAATCCCCTTCAGTACTGTGTTCAACCCACATGTGGAAGATCAGAGCCCTACAAATCCCCTTCAGTACTGTGTTCAACCCACATGTGGAAGATCAGAGCCCTACAAATCCCCTTCAGTACTGTGTTCAACCCACATGTGGAAGATCAGAGCCCTACAAATCCCCTTCAGTACTGTGTTCAACCCACATGTGGAAGATCAGAGCCCTACAAACCCCCTTCAGTACTGTGTTCAACCCACATGTGGAAGATCAGAGCCCTACAAATCCCCTTCAGTACTGTGTTCAACCCACATGTGGAAGATCAGAGCCCTACAAATCCCCTTCAGTACTGTGTTCAACCCACATGTGGAAGATCAGAGCCCTACAAATCCCCTTCAGTACTGTGTTCAACCCACATGTGGAAGATCAGAGCCCTACAAATCCCCTTCAGTACTGTGTTCAACCCACATGTGCACTAACCTGGAGAAATCCCGGTGTCATAACTGTCAGCCAGCTTTTGCACAACCGTTGCCATGAGCAGACTGGGTTTTCTCTCTGTCACATAAAATCTGTCTGGAGTCAAGGAAATCAAGAAACGCCATCACACTGTAAGTCTGAGGCTGGGGTGAACACTTGTCAGGCAGCATGGCACACCAACACACCTAGTTAGGATGCCACCCGACTACACGTGTGTGTGTGTGTGTGTGTGTGTGTGTGTGTGTGTGTGTGTGTGTGCATACAAATGTGTGTGTACATACGTGTCTGTCTTGTGGAGGGAGGCAGTGACTGTGCAAGAGCAAGTACATATGCCAACAGCGTATTTTGTCAGGCCTTTGGATCTTGCTTACTTCGCAGAACTCAAAAATTAAACTTCAACACAAATGACGTGTGAACAGCAGACTCAAGACAAAGGATACGCTCTGAGGGAGCGAATGAGAGAAGGCAAGCGTCCCATCATGTCCGTCTTCCTGTCTTCCTCCGGGTCTCGGGTTAGAGCAGCTCGAGTCTTGGCTGCTTCCTTGGCACGGATCTGTGATCCAAACACCTTTTTATCATTACGGGGAAGGCAACACCTCTACCTGCTGAAGTGTGCAAAACACACCCCTTTAAGGTAAGGCAAGTAATGCACACAACACACAAGACGACCCGATATAGCCCTCTTCTTATCACACGTATCAAAATCAGTTGTCTGCCTCGAACAAGCAACATTCAGATTTGACAAAAATATTTGGAAGCTGACCATCAGTGTGAAAGTCAAGCACAGGAGGCTTGCTTAGCAATGAAATATAGAGAAGGAAGAAGAAGAAAGAAGGGAGAAAGAAATGGTTGACCCTGTGTGAGTGCGTGTGGGCTGCACATGCATGCACACACTGTAGGGTACTTTATTTCCTGCACCTGCAAAACATTACCTCCAACAAAGTTTAGAATTGACTGCATGATAATGACAATTGGCATTATTAGAGCAAAATGATCAAAGCATTGTTCCGTCAACTAAAGCGCTGAATCCCATAGTTAACTTCCCACTGAAACAAAGTATTGCATACTTTTGTCTTGATGTTTTATCTGGAGTCTTTTGACAGATGTTGCATGGATGTCAGTAGACCTGAATGTTCCACTGGGTTTTTATCTGGAGTCTTTTGACAGGTGTTGCATGGATGTCAGTGGACCTGAATATTACACTGGGGTTTTATCTGAAGCGTCTTTTGACAGGTGCTGCATGTAGCTATGCAACAGCCTCTGTGCTTAGCCTGGGACACTCTGGATTCCGGGGGGGTGCATCACTTCAAATCGAAAATGCACAGTTAAAACTGCGTATTTCATCCTGCATGCTTGTGTTATCGTTTGAGTGAATGAATATTCTACAGCCTACACTGTGTGTTATTTTATTTCATGCCCTTGAAAGTAGTATAATCTTTGAAAAAACGTCATTTTACGGGTCGAGCGGCCGGCCTCGCGCCGTGGACCGATTTCCGAGATGACACTGTTTCGGGTCGCTCTCTTCAAACTCCTCGTACCATCGCAAATGACGACGTACAAGACTTAAACTTTACAGCCAATCAGAAGAAAGAACGCTCTTTCGTGCGGTATGTGAACTTTTTTGGTGCGGTCTATGAAAACAGCGTAATGGCGGTAAGTACAGTTGCTGTAATTTCTTTCTCAAATATTTTGTTAAAATTGGTCGTTTGGGAAAAAAGTTCACCCACAGGCTTATTCTGTGTTCTTTTATCTACAAGAGCATGTATTACATTAGTGGTTTCGTTGAAAAATACGACGGTGGCGGGCTTAAAACGATGACGATGTGGCAAAAAAAATCTCTCAAACTCGGCCTGCGCATCGCGTGGGTTCGTCGGACTCCAGATCAAGCGAGATGGAGGCGACCCAAAAACAGAAAGCAACTCTTATCAAAGTGCAGTAAAAGTAGTAAAACTAAAGCTAAACACACTGACCTGAGGAATATTCGGTTGATTTGTTTATTCTGTCAGGTATTTGGTTAAATTTTGTAAAAAAATTGGGATCGTTCTTGGAACATTCCATCCTCACCTACTGGTCACTCCTGTCTCAGTAATGGCCGCACCCAGAGTGCTTTTTATCGGACCTGGATTTTGACTACGGGCAGGTCTATTTCTTCAGCCGAGGGGTGTTAGATATTTAATCAATGCTATTTTTTTAAATTTACATTGGTCTGGACTTTTTAAAAAATCTTTTTTTTCCCCCATTGAAATTTATATTAGTGATTTTTTGTTTGTCCAGATTTAATATTTATGGCACTTTTAGTTTCAGGTAGAGAGTTGCTTTCTAGACTTAATTGTCTCTTCAGTCTTCTGTTTTTATCTTCTTTTTTAACTAATTTTTTAAAAACCTGTTATTTATTTATTTATTTTTTTGGGGGGTGCCAGCATTTTTCATGATGTATAATAATAATAATAAATTAATAAAACGAGATTAAAAAGTATAAACAAGTAGAATAAAATATCAGTTTTATTTTTAATTTGATTTATTTCTAATGTTATTTATATTGTTAACTTTAATAACTGGTTTCAAATAATGTTCCAAAGATTTAGCAGTTTTTTAATGTTCCTTTTATTGTGTGGTTGCAGGTTCTGGAGCCTTCTGTGAGAGTGATGCAGCTGTGCCCAAACCCAGGCAGACCAGATGGATTTATATAGAACTTAGAAGACCACAGTGTCATCATGAGTTTTGTTAATTGTTTTTTATGGCAATTGGTGAATCATTAAAATAAAAGACAACTGGAAAAAATATTTTTGTCATCATTGTGTGAATGACTGTGCTTTTTGGTGAGGAAGAAATGGACAAAAAGCTGACATTGTGTGGATAGGTATCTTTTTTTGCAAATAAATTAGCCTAACGAGCTTTTTTGTTATATTATGGTAATGATATGAATACAAATTGACATTGATTGATCCTGTTTACCTGTGGTAATTGCAGCACAAAATACAACATTGAAACAAAAAATCTGAAAGTTCTAGTTAAAAATGAAACTGAATTAAATTAGCATGTTTTATTAATAGCTAATTTATGCAAATGGGACTGAATTACTTCACAGGGTTGACACCATTTCAATCAATTTACTATAATGGCAAAGCTCCAGTAGCTGAATTTCAGTATTCTAATAGATGTGGCAGGTAACTTCATATAAACAATTTATGAAAAAATTATAGATGCTCGTTATGCTAATTTATGCAGATTAGATTGCACATCAGTGATCTGCTAATGCTACAGGTACAAATTTGCTGCAAATTTCAACAAGGTTACCACAAATAAGAAACCCCATGTGCAGATTTTGAAGATTGTTTCAGGGATAATTGTGGTATCTAAACCAACCAGGAACAGTAATGAGTTTGTTATGTAATTTATGCAAATGAGGGATCAAATTGGGTTAGATTCTATGCTGAGAAGTGGTGTACACTATTGGTATATCTAAATTTCCTTGTTTAAAATCTGCAAGTCCTGTGAACATGCACAAATCAGTTAATTATTATACTTAATTAGTTATTACATAACATTATGCTAATTATCTCTTGAAATTGGATTGTGAGGCATTTTTTGTCACCGTTTTTGGATTCGTCATGTCCCAAAATATAAATTCACCAATTTTAATACAAATGACTTGAGTCGTTCAGATTTTATGTACATAAACCCTTATTATTGCTGCTTTCCACAGGTCCACCCTTTTGCCTTCATATCCTTCATTGTCATAGTAAAGGACTGTCCCGAAATTGAGCTGATTTTCGGAACTTAAAATTTGAATATCTCCTGAACTACAGATCCGATTTGAGTGAAATAAACTGCAATGGATTCAGCTTCAAGAGCCCTTTAATTTGATACACTTCATTCAGTCAGAGGCATAGAGCAATTTTTGGCTGTTGCATAGCTACTGCATGGAAGTCAGTGGACCGGAACATTACAACACTGGAGGTGAGCCCAATGAATGTGACACTGGGGTTTTATCTGGAGCATCTTTCAATGGGTGCTGCATGGAAGTCACTGGACCGGAACATTACAGCACTGGAGGCACCCCAATGCAGGTTAAGCTGACAGGCAAAAAATGACAAGGAGACAGAAAATGTGGACTGCCATCATTCACAGTAATGGATGGAAATAAAAACAGATAGGACTGTATGTCCAGTTGTGAATTAACCACTTGACCTCAATGTCAAGGTGGTGTTAAACATTCAGGTCTTGAAAGGCTTAAAGGGAAATGACCTTTTCCAGCAATGCCAGAGTAAAGTTACCTTTTCCAGCAACGCCAGAGGAATGCCCTTGTAAGCTGAAGTTGCTGGCTTTGGCACCTTGGTGGAAACAAAAGCAGACTTTCCTTGCTGGGCCAACGTTTCAGCTTGCGACTGGGAGCTTTCTGACTTCATCGCCACATTAGCCATCGCTTCTTGAACCTGCACAAGAAGCAGCAACCACTGTAGCTCATGCTGAAAGGGGACTGTGCTCTGATCAAGGGGTGTTGATACAGCTTTAATAATTTACTTTCCATGCTTCTGGTCTGATTTCAGCATTATGCTGTTTCATTTTTAACTGGTACTGCCTTAGAATATTTGA
This sequence comes from Alviniconcha marisindica, assembly GCA_018857735.1. Lineage (NCBI taxonomy): Eukaryota > Metazoa > Mollusca > Gastropoda > Provannidae > Alviniconcha > Alviniconcha marisindica. The sequence goes on along the minus strand of JABMCL010002130.1, from coordinate 876,780 downwards.
TGAAACTAGTCATCTTCAGACTAAGAACTGACCACTGGCATCTGCTTTCTCACTTGGATTGCTGAAGATCTCTCATACAAGAGTCTGTCCATGTGGAACTAGAGCGTCCGTCCATGTGGAACTGGAGTGTCTGTCCGTGTGGAACTGGAGTGTCTGTCCATGTGGAACTGGAGATCTGTCCGTGTGGAACTGGAGTGTCTGTCCATGTGGAACTAGAACGTCTGTCCATGTGGAACTGGAGATCTGTCCATGTGGAACTAGAACGTCCGTCCATGTGGAACTGGAGATCTGTCCATGTGGAACTGGAGTGTCTGTCCATGTGGAACTGGAGTGTCCGTCTGTCTGTCCAGGCCCTACAGAACTGCCCCATACCCATGCATCTGAAGGAACACCCCCCTGGCCAACTGGGACTGCCTAAAGGAAATGCCATGGGGTTCCAGATGGGCTGGGAACCCCACCCAGCTCATCAGCATCCAGATCCGAGTGGTAAGCAAACAACGTGTGAACACCCCACCCAGCTCATCAGCATCCAGATCCGAGTGGTAAGCAAACAACGTGTGAACACCCCACCCAGCTCATCAGCATCCAGATCCGAGTGGTAAGCAAACAACGTGCGAACAAAGAGGAAAAAGAAGCCTTAAATGCTGCAAGAGGAACTACATGGAAAACCAAAGTTTTCGCCCGACAGAAATTCTCCTCCTCACCCTGGCTGGAAGCTTTTCCCGAGCAGCACCCAAGACTTGTACAGCCGTCTGATACACTTTGACCGGTGGAGCCGGCAGCTCCGACGGCTCTATGTCAGGTACTGAGTCCAGTGCGAAGCGAGGGTGCCATCTTGTCAGCTTAGACGGCGGTATTTCAAGGGATGGGTTCAGCTCGGACAGGAAGTTCTGCACAAACACACACAAAATTCACACCCAAGTTTGCAGTCAGCTCTGGGATGAAAGCGTTAGAAAGAGTCAACTCTGTCAAGTGAAAATACCACATACATACCAGCAAAATACTGAAGAATGTTCTGTCGGTACCATTACATGAGAAACTGACATGAAACGAGAGAAAGAAGAATGTTCAAATGACACAAATTCAGCATTACATGAGCAACTGACATTAAACATTTTTTACAAGAGAAAGAAGAAAACTGTTCAAATGACACAAATCCAGCAAAATTGACTCAAAAAATCACAACAAAAAACACACACTGCCCAAGACAAGAGGAGAAGCATTCCAACAAAAGCTACCGAGGAGAAAACAAAGACCACCAACATCAAGATGACACCATACAAGCAGAGAGAACAACCAAAACATCTGCCAAGAGGATGGCCACAAACAAAACAAAAAATCAGCACCAGTAACCAAAACATTCACCAAGATCACGCCAGACAGGATGCATACAAAATCAGCACCAACAAATACAACATTCCGTCATTCAGCAAGATGATGCCAAACAAACAAACAGTACCAACAACCAAAACATCCACCAAGGTGACCAACCTACAAAGAGAAAAAACAAGAAAAAACAACAACCCACTCACACACAAAAAGCATAACTGAAAAATCCACCAAATAAACAGCATGCATAACTGAAACATCAACCAAGAAGATGACATGAAATATCAACCAAGAAGATGACATGAAATATCAACCAAAAAGATGACATGAAATATCAACCAAGAAGATGACATGAAATATCAACCAAAAAGATGACATGAAATATCAACCAAAAAGATGACATGAAATATCACCCAAGAAGATGATATGACATATCAACCAAGAAGATGACATGACATATCAACCAAAAAGATGACATGAAATATCAACCAAGAAGATGACATGAAATATCAACCAAGAAGATGGCATGAAATATCAACCAAGAAGATGACATGAAATATCAACCAAGAAGATGACATGAAATATCAACCAAGATGACATCAAACATACAGAAAAAAGAACTACTGCAGTGACAATCACAAACAAAAGCAACTTTCCAGGCGACGGAGCAAGAAACCGGTCTGTCAACTTACAGCATGATGCTCTTTTGTCACGCTGATCAGCGAGTTGTGGAAGATGCGTTTTCTCTTCAGCATTGCTGAAGCAGAAAGATTCGGCTTCCCGTCTTTTTCCACATCTGAAAGTTGGAAACAACAAAAGCGACCGTCAGGAAACAGCTGCATGCATTTGGAGTTACTGTTCCTTGCAGCTGCAAGCCTTGATCCAAACCCCCCCCCCCCCCCCCCCCCCCTTTAGTACAAACACATTGACTGCAATTGCAAACACGTTTTCACTGTATGCGATTTATTCATCACTTCTACAGTTCCAGAGGATCTATCAGTTTAGCTTTTATAGCATATTTTTCACAGAAGGTTCAGTACCTGACCCCTGAACAATGGTAGTTTGGTGCTGCAGTATATTAATAGTTCTGAATACACACCTGTATAGTTTGGTGCTGCAGTATATTAATAGTTCTGAATACACACCTGTATAGTTTGGTGCTGCAGTATATTAATAGTTCTCCATACATACCTGTATGTCACAAGCACTGGTGTCCATCATCATAATCCACAGGAAGACCGTTTTGTTCAGGACAAACTCATTTAAAATTCGTGACTAAATTATGCTGAAGACACTGACAGGATTACCCCTACTGTATGGTTTTGCTGAAGATACATTTCTTTAGGATACAGAGAAGCAACCTTTAACAGTCTCAGTCAATGCATCTTCAATCTTGATGAAGGGGGTTCCACCATAGGATTAAAAAAAAAAATACAGCATGCCCCACCCACTCCATTTAAAAAGAAAGTTTCATCCTATGCAGCTGACTGGACACTGAAATCCAAGAATCAACTGACCTTCTTCCAGCCCTTGCAGGTTTGGTTCAACGGTCAGCTGGTAGCCATGCACCTTGTTGGCAAAGCTGGGCAGTCCTTTCTCCTGGCGAAAGGTGTACGCTGTAGGGTAAACTGTCTTCATCTGGCCCAGCATCCTCTGCTCAAAGTTTCTGTAAAGAAAGGGCTGAAGTGAAACCATAACTGCAAGGTGTCAAAAATCTGAAACAACAATGACTGCTTGCCAAACTAAGTCTGTCTGGGCTCAGTTAAGAAACAAATTATAGTTTGTCAAACTGTCTGAAGTATGTTCGGCGGACTAGCAGTTCGCCCAATTAAGAAGAGGCTTAAACGTGTCAGAATCTTCACGTTCAAAGTCTTGGAGCCGGGCACTTTGGAAAAAGGACATGAAATACAGTCAGGGGAACCCTGCACTAAAAATTTAGAACAAATAATGTTATATTTGGCCAGGAAAAGTACAGAACAAATAATGTTATATTTGGCCAGGAAGAGTCCAGAACAAATAATGTTATATTTGGCCAGGAAAAGTCCAGAACAAATAATTGTATATTTGGCCGGGATAAGTACAGAACAAATAATTGTATATTTGGCCAGGAAAAGTACAGAACAAATAATTGTATATTTGGCCAGGAAAAGAACAGAACAAATAATGTTATATTTGGCCAGGAAAAGTCCAGAACAAATAATGTTATATTTGGCCAGGAAAAGTATAGAACAAATAATTGTATATTTGGCCAGAAAAAGTACAGAACAAATAATGTTATATTTGGCCAGGAAAAGTCGAGAACAAATAATTGTATATTTGGCCAGGAAAAGTACAGAACAAATAATGTTATATTGGCCAGCAAAAGTCCAGAACAAATAATTGTATATTTGGCCAGGAAAAGTCGAGAACAAATAATTGTATATTTGGCCAGGAAAAGTACAGAACAAATAATGTTATATTTGGCCAGGAAAAGTATAGAACAAATAATTGTATATTTCACCAGGAAGGACTGAGGGCGTGGCTTAGCGGAGTTATTAATATGCTCAACTCTGGATCGCAAGGTTGCAGGTTCAAATCCAGGTTTTCACAGTACTCTGTAACCTTCTCCCACCTGCCTCAGTCTCCAGTGGGTGGACTCGGCATCTAGTCTTTTGAAAAAGATGACAGACTGCAGTCCCTTGTGCCCTGGATGTGCACATGCTAAAGAAAGAACCCAAGACAGCAGAGCAAACACTCTCTTAACAAAATCCATTGAAATTCAACCAGTGCTAGAGATTATTTCAACAGTTATTAAGTTGATAGCGCAACTTTGCCACGAGTGACCTCAGTATGTTAGTCCCACCCAAAGGACTTTTACTGAATCTGCACAAACTTTGACTCTGGAGAAATCACAGGGTGGGTGCAAAGCCTAGCACCTAACTGTCAGCCATCTGTGTGGTGGTCATGCTGGCCACGCTGGATCGAGCTTTACTTTTGACTTTCTGCAAGGGAGTGCTCCCATCCCCCCAGCACTACGGACAGTTGCTTCCACTCACTTCCTGGTCATCGACTGCACCGCGGACTGCAGCTTGGAGAAGGTGATGATCTCCTGGCGGTTGTACAGCATGCTGACCACAGTGTCTGTTCCCTGGAACAAGGTCAGCAGGCGCTGGTATTTCCCGGGCAGGGCCAGTGCAGGGGGCTCCTCTTTGGCAAGGTACTCGTACCGCTCGTACGCTGGCCTCTTTCTGTACACCATCAACACACATCATCATTTAGGTGTCACTATTACTGCTCGTATGCTGGGGCTGGCCTCTTTCTGTACATCAACACATATCATCATTTAGGTGTCACTATTACTGCCCGTATGCTGGGGCTGGCCTCTTTCTGTACATCAACACACATCATCATTTAGGTATCACTATAGTATTACTGCCCGTATGCTGGGGCTGGCCTCTTTCTGTACATTAACACACATCATCATTTAGGTGTCACTATAGTATTACTGCCCGTATGCTGGGGCTGGCCTCTTTCTGTACATCAACACACATCATCATTTAGGTGTCACTATTACTGCCCGTATGCTGGGGCTGGCCTCTTTCTGTACACCAACACACATCATCATTAATTAGGTATGATTACTATTACCCCTCATGCTCTGGCCTCTTTCTGTACAACACATCATCACTTAGGTATGATTACTAGTGACCTTATTTCAAAAGCTCCAAGGAAGGTATCTCTTTTTTTTTTTTTTTAAACTGTGCAACAAATCCGTGAGACATATCAACTGTTATACTTAATCTTACTTTGCTGACGATGCAGCTGTGTCCCTGGCAGCAACCGTCTCTGCTGGTTCCAAGCCCTCAGCGGTATCTACCGCTTCAGCCTTGTTCTTGTCAGCTGCGATCTTCCTGATGGCCTTCAAAGACTGGTTCATCTCTGCCAACTTGGATTTCAGGGTATCCAGTTTGCCGCACTCTGACAAACGTTTGCGCACAGCTTCAGGCGTGATGACCTGATGAAAAATTCCGGACGAGAATTTAAAATCTAAATCACCGTAGTCTGACACATGCCAAAACTACCAACCAACTGAAGAACAATGAAATGAAATACCGTTGTATCACACTCAGTCATAGCGACCAAAATGAAACCAAACGTCTGGTGGCAAGGTACAGTGTACTGGGTGTCCATTAGCATCAATCTACTCCACCTCATTAAAAAAAAGAAGAAGCTTTGTGTCTTTCTACCACTGAACCACTTAAAAAAATTCAAGACCCCATTATCCACTTGGCATGCAAGTGAAGTTTTAGCTGGTTACATCACTTCCTTAAACACCAGTTCTACACATCCTGGGTGCATAATTCAATGACTTATGGCAAGAAAAGAACTTGGTTTGAACTTGTTAAAGGACTTCATTTCTTTTACACATTAAAACGAATTACCTGTGACATTCACTCTTAATGTTTACTCTTGATTCCACCAAGGTGTACCGAGTAATGGGGTTTATGCAAGTTTATGCCATCATCATGAAGTTTACTGAGGTGATATTCTTATTCTTGTTGAATATACTTTAACCCACTTGGCCCCAGACTGCCCGTCACCGCCTGCTTTTTTTTGTGCCTTACCACACAATCCCAGACCACCCGGTAGCAGCCGGCTTGCAGACGCTCCATACTAACATCTTGGCTAATGCAAATAGGAACAGGATTCTCATGAGACTTGTAGCCTTGTTTCTGCTATTGTTTACTACTTCCGGTGATGTCCTTTGTTCAAAGTTCGGCTAAGTTTGAGAGATGCTGTGAATTTTCAAAGTTGCGAGGTGGACACGTGATAGATGCACGAAAATAAACAAAAGCCCGACTGTTAGCAATGCACATTGGAGCTTCATCCTTTGAGATTTGAACTGCAAATTTGTCTCAGTCGCTTACCGTGGGCACCCTAACAAACTCACGGAGCTTCATCTTCGGAGATTCAAACTGGAAATTTTGCAGTTGGTTACCATGTAGGCACCCAAAAACCTGACATTCAGATGCGGACATTTGTGACTTGGGATTTTTTTGAATGCTTTATTTTTGAGTAAAAAAAAATCAAAACCTGTTGGATATACAATAACACTGTCTTTGCAAACTGGGAAAAATACGAAGTGAGCCGAAACTTTTGTTTGGTGTTTATTATCGATTTTTAAAGTTGTATACTGGGATCATTTGACACAGTTACTTCCCTTCGCATGGGATTTCATAGCGAAAGGGCAGCAGTGCCGGTAACAGTTTTAATAATACCTCTTTTTTTGATGACTGTTTGGCTACACTCTCTGCAGTCACTTCTGTGTCCTCGTCGCCTGGTGCCTGCAACTGCCTGCACCTCTCCATCGATGCCTTCAGTCTGGAAACAGCTACAGCCTTTGCAGATGTCTGGACAGCTTTCTGTGGTGTGCCTGGTAAGGGAGAGATTGGCACAGGGTCTGCCGGACCAAGGACATGCACAATGTCTTCATCTGAAGGCAGTGGTTCCCTGGCCACGGGCTGCTGCTCTGTTTCACTGCCTGTCATCTTTGGTGATGTAGATTGGTCTTGGAAATCACCGCTATCTTTTTCTTCTTCTGAAGCCTGCAAATACATTTGGAAATGTAATGCTTTTTCTTAAACTTCTTGGCAAATTAATATTATCATGGGTTAACATTGCATAACAATAAAGTGAATAACATTACCTGCAAAGTTTATCCAACAATAATTTGCCATACACTCCAAGCAGCAATCTCATGGTATTACTACAATACTAGCCTGCCTGTCTGCAGGTCTATGCCAGAGCCATAGTTGGTTAAACCATAGACAATCGCAGCCCTCCTTCCGTTCAAGCACACACAGAAAATTGACAGTATTTGTTAATGTTAGATCTGAAGACTATGGACAGTGCCACAAGCTATGGCAGAGATGTGAGTACTGGGTAGGCTGGAAATCAATGCTTGGACTCTGGAGTGTGTTCAGTCATTATTAGTATATTACTCATAGTCATATAGTCATAAACTCACTCACAGTCACACACATAATATCATTTTAAAATCAAACGCAACATTACTGTGTTATAATACACTTATATTTAATTCAAACAATAACACTAGTAATGTTAAATGCCTAACTAGTAACAGTAACGCTGATGACCAAGAGATATTGTTAGTGAACATGTGTATTGACTGTGACGTTACATGGAGTAAGAATTTGTTCCATTACCACATATGAAAGAAGACAATACTAGTGATTACTGGGACTACTGATTACTGGCATGTAGTTGGAAACATACACACAGTACATAAAATGCAAAACAGTAGCATATTAATCCAAAAGATCGTTCACAGTTTCAGACTGTGATTACCCCTAATGGAAGAGGAAGACCATTTAGCATCAGTCTGTCTTTGATTAGATTAACCCACTTGGCCCCAGACTGCTCGTCACTGCCCGCACTTTTGCCTTACCGCAAAACCCCAGACCATCCAGTAGCAGCCGGCTTGCAGATGATCCATACTAAATTACTAGCATCTGGGGAGATCTAGTTCATGGAACATATTGGTGACGCAGCCTGGTTCCCTGGAGTATGTATTGGTCCTGTAGGGTGGGGAGGTCTAGTTTATGGAACATATTGGTGATGCAGCCTGGTTCCCTGGAGTGTGTATCGGTCCTGTAGGGTGGGGAGGTCTAGTTTATGGAACATATTGGTGATGCAGCCTGGTTCCCTGGACTGGAGTGATAGTTACCCAAACAAAACATGTAGCTGGGCACTGGATCTGGTCAATGTCTGCATGACTGTGGAATCTGGGGGTCCCACACTCAAGGGTAGATCCGACTAGGAATAGGTGGGCTGTATGTCTGCCGTCCTGGGGGTAGTTTCTGAGGTTCCTTCTAAGGTTGTGTAAGGAAACCAAGAGTGGAACTGGCTCTTTTGGCGATGTTGTTGATGTGTGTGTACCATTTGAGATCTGATAAGAACTAACACCAAGGTATGGGTTGTTGGGTACACGTTTTAGAATTTCATTGTCGAAGCTGTAAAAAAACTGGGATTTGTTTAGACTAGTGCTCAGAATGTGGCTCTGTAACAGTGTAAGTATAAAACTAAAAGTTCTGCTGACGGACAAGACCAAGATGAACAATACAACAACCAAGTGTTTCTGAAATTAATCCTTTCAGCACATATCAAGCCACTAGATGCATTATAATATTAATAACCTATTAAATAATCATGTTTATACCTTTGACTCAAGATCCGTCAAATTGGAAGCGGAAGCCAGTTTCTGCCGAAAACTCGATGCCAGTGCATTTCTTCGGAGTACTTGTTCTTTCTCTTCATCCTCTCCTTTATTCGGAGTCCAAGCACTAGCTCTTGATCTTCTAGCTATAGCCTTGCGACGAATTTCCGTCGTTCCTGTAGTCTCACCGTCTGGACTCGGGAGACAATCGGCGGAACGAATACTGCGCTTGGGTGTTTTGGGCCCATCGTGTTCGTCCCACTGTGACGTAACCTCCTCCGTGACCTCACCAAGCCCGGCATCGCAGAGTAAATCCTGGCCATCTACGTCGCTCAAAGACTCGGATGATTTCGCAAAGGCATTCTGGATCGTGATCTGACCAACCACGTCCGTTTTACGTGCACAGGTTCTGGTCCGTGTTGGTCGAGGTGCAGCTTGTAGCGAGTTCCGAGCCGCCTTTCTTCTTCTTGAACTTCTGCTGGCAACCAGATCGGACCCTGTAGTCCTAGTGCTGTATGACGGCTTTTCTGCTTCTGCACTGCCATCAAGGTCACTTTGACAAATAACATTAGTTTTAGGATCTGATTCCGTTGACTCGATCTTCCTCCTTTTGGATGGATTTGCTCCGTGAAATCGTTTTTTTGTGGCAAAAAAGTCATTCACTCTTGCTTGCGCCATGTTGTCCGGAAGAGACGCTTCTACTTCGCGCCATTTCGATCACATGACACAAACATATTTTGTTTTTTTGTTTAACCATAACTTGAAATTAATTTCTAATGTATGAAATACACTTCATATCTTAGGTATAGGATATCGATTTTATGATCAATGCACAAATTTAATTTTTGAAAGCTATTAGCGTTTGTGGGGTTGTTGACGTCACGTGACTCTCAAAATGGCGGAGAACCTGAACCCTTTCGAGGGAGAAGAGCCAGCAGATTGGATTGAAGATGAAATCAAGGCATCTCAGTCTCCTAACGCTGAGTCACCTGTTCTTCCAGAAATAGCAGAGATTTCGTGGGATGGAATAGCGAGCAAACTGCTGAAGGACAACTTCATTCTCACAGCTCTTGAGCTCCATACAGAACTTGTGGAGTCTGGACGGGAACTTCCCAGACTGAGAGACTACTTTTCCAATCCAGGCAATTTTGAAAGGACAAAAGAAGACACGCCTTCACCGACCTTACGTAAGCATCACATTCAGATGTTTGGTTTATTTCATTATCGCCCATGCAATAAAGGAAAACCAGTTAAAGCCTCATCCTGTTTAAAGTGTCACACCTGTGTGAAATGTCGTCTGCTGTGATGTCAAATTTGAAACTGCCAATTGGACCGCAAGTGTCTTGTGCAGCAGGGAACAGGACCTGTATATAACGCGTCACAATGTGTGAAGTGACAAAGCGACTTACTGTACAACGATCACAAACAGATGATCTGACTGTGAGTCAATGAGGTTTCAATGAAAGGCAGCCTTCAGTTGTGTAGCATATGTTTCAAAACAATGGGTGTGGTTTGGGCAGCCTTAGGGCATGAGTAATGGTTAGTGATGGAACGTTAATTCAGCTAGGAAAATATAGGCAGTTTATGTGGTTGATGTATTGTTTAAAGTTGCTTGTATTAAATACTTCTGAATTCCCTACTTCCGGTAGTTTTACTACTTGACCTCATAATGCTGGTAAGCACCCTTCAGTGCATTATAATTTATGGATTTTGTGCTGTTCAGATTGTTTTTTGGCAGTATTATATAAAGCATTAAACAATTTGAAGAGGAAACTGATGAGTATGACTGACATTATGATGGTCTCTCTGCAGCTCGGACATCCAGTGTGCAGACATTTGATTCACTCGACTTTGCCCGTTATTCTGATGATGGAGAAAGACAGGTGGATGAGAGAGTTGCTGGTCAGTGCAATGCAATCACTTCAGCTATAGCTTACAATTGTCACCATCCGAACACAATAGACTCACATTGATACTTCACTACCTGTACTATTCTTCTGCCAGCAGACTGAGATAATGCCCCCCCCCCCCCCCCCCCCCACACACACACACACACACACACACACACACACACACACACACACACACACACACACACACACACACACACACACACCTCCCTTCTGCCTCATTCTCTTGCATTTGTATAGGATAAACCTGGAAAGTGAAAACAAAATGTGTTATATTTTAACATGATTTTTGCTTTTCTGGAATTGTCATTTGCAACTTTACAGTCATTAAAATTATTATTATAAGGGCAATGACTATCAAGGATTAATATCCTGAGAGCAAGAACTACAGTGAGATGATGTTACTGAATAACCAATAATAATAATAATATAAATTGATGCAGACTTGGAATGGGGATAGTTCAGTATGTGGTAGAGTCACAGACTGATGATTGAAAGGTGTCAGGTTCAAGTCCCAGGGGGAGTGGTGGGAGAATTTTCTTCTCCAGAGTCAGCTTTCTGTGTTGACTTTTGTTTTAGTATCAGTGGAACAACTAAACAGCACTGTATCCACTTCGGCAGAGATCCAAAATGCACCGCTTAAAACTAGTCATCAGAGTCATTATATATGACAGGAGCACATGGGTCTGCTTGGAAACAGAGAATAGCACTATAATGTATCACGTATGTATACTATGTATGTATCGAACTTTGCAAAATTTGTGAAGTGCTTAAAACCTGTTCTTAATTGGGAGAACTTTTGACAATGCATTTAGCATAAAAATAAAATATCACCAGAGATAATGATGGTATATTATGTACATTCACAACCCCATTTCTATGTCTGTATTTATCAGTGCTGGAGTTTGAGCTACGAAAGGCACAGGAAACTATCAAGTCATTGAGAAAAACACTGACAAGAGAAGCAGGTAAGGTGTAGTCTTTGTAACTTTCAGTTTTGCACAAAGTTATTTTAGTTTTAGTGCAACACATGCTGCCTTATATTAAAACTGAAGTTATTATGATTATAGTCTTATTATATATATATATATATAGTTATATATATTTATATATAGTTATAAGTTATGTGTTGAAATATAATTTGTGATCATAATGGAATCATCATTATGAAAGTTTTTTTGTTTGTTTCTTAAAGATGAGATTCTGCTTGAAACTCTGCTGTGAGTGTAACTCTCACATGGCACCAGCCATGCAGCAAGAAAACAGCGTTGTCGGTACACGACTTCGGTGGATATTAAAAAAAAGTGTGCTATCAGTATCAAAGGCTTGTCATTCGTTCAGAATTGCATGCGGCATGAACGCAGTGAGTGCTTAAGAGCAGAGAACAGCGCTATACAAAAGCAATCAATGATGATAATAATATACTTTTTTCATGCTACCCCAAGAAGAAAAGAAAAATGCTGTGCTAGAAGTTTATTTTACACTGGGAATTTCTGGTGTTGTGACAGGACAGAAATGTGCACCTTTTGTGATAAAGTTAAGGTAGCTGAAGGAATTACTGAGGGAGAAAAACTCTGAGGGAATTACTGAAGGGGAAAACACATGGCTGATAGTTGCGTCAACAACAGTTACAGTGTAAACGCGGATGACTGATGGCCTAAAGTTAAACAAGAGCTTACGTGATTGCTCTCAAGAGCTTACATGATTGCTCTCAAGAGCTTACGTGATTATTCTTACCACATTTTAGTATCCAGCATAGAGTATTGACAGATGTTTAATGTTGCCAAAGTTTGGTTGCTGTAATGACATGGTTGTTGGATTGCGTGCAGAAAATGACATTGTGACATCTGATCGACAAAGCCAGGATGTAGTGGGAGGGCAGCAAGATGGCGGACTGCGACCTCTGGAAAAGAAGGCTATCAACTTCTTGGTCAACGAGTATCTGTTGGCCAACAACTACAAAATCACTTCCGTCACTTTTGCTGAAGAAAATGAAGATCAGGTATTTAACATGTTCCGGTGGTGAAAACACTGAAATTGAACAGAGTCCATTATCTAATAATATGCAACATTGCGCTACTGTTGAAAATCATTAAATGACGGTATGTTAAAGAGTCATAATTTACTTCAGTGTTGTGATCAGTGACGTTTGGATGAGTATTGTGATTATCATTGCTTAGTCAGCATGGCTCTTCTTCCCTTTAAGTTAAAAACAAACAAAAAACAAAATAAAAGTGAGAAAAGAATTAGTAATTAATTCAAAGATGTGTGTTTGTGAGTAGCATGTGTCAGTGTCTGTGGTCCTTTTGAAGTTTGTATGAGGGGCTGGACATGTGTGTATATGTGTGTGTAAGCATGTAGAAAAAACACCCCAAAACACCATGTTGCTGCAGAAGGTAATGACAAGAACTGTTGCTGGTTGTGCTGATTGCAGGATTTTGAGGACTGGGATGATGTGGGACTTAACATGCCCAAGCCACCGGGCATCATACACTTGTTTCGTGACTACGGCACCCACATTTTGCCCGCCAACGAAACGCGGGATTGTGAATGTCAGGCAGACCTGGGGGACATGGAGCAGGCGAGGCTTGTGGAGGAGCTGCAAGATGCTCGACAAAATCTGGTCTGTTCTGGCCCTTTTTTTACTCATTTTCTTTTTCTGTTCTGTAAATCTGTCTTTGATTATTTCATTTTCTAGAGTAAATAAAAACAACAGTAACACCCCTCGGTATTTTTTTTTTTTGGTTTTCTTGAAACTTTTCTCACTGAACTGAGACTGAAGAATGCTGGGTATCACAAATACATAGGTAAACAACATTATGTTTAATTTACTTACTCAATTTTGTTTTTATGCTATCTGGATGCTGGGGTGGAGGGGTGGTGGTCATGTGGGGGTGCAGTTCTTTTTTTTTAGATATGAGCAGTTTTTTATTTATATATACAAAATGTTATTACAAGTTGTTACTTGTTTGTAGTAGAGAAGTGAGGTTCGGAGAGTTAGGTGTTAACCAGATGTCAGGTATGACTGGCTTGCTTCAAGCCGTATCTCTGGGATTTCTTTCTTTCTTCCATACTTTCTGCAAATGTAGATATCCCCATCATTAAGGAACCGACTCTGTAACTCTGACATCTTTAACCACCAAAGTTGCCCAAGCCCCACCCACCTTAAAAAGATAGACAGACAGATAGACGGACAGCTATCAAGCTATAAAACTGTAGCTGTTGTTTAACTTTAAGTGTCGTTTTGTAGCTTGATAAAGGGGATTGCCCAGAATATTCACATGTTGTGTTTTGTCCTAATAAACAGTGAACCTTTTATGTGTTTGGATCTTGTTTTTGAACACTAGCAGTCATTCTAGTTTCAAATTTAAAAAAATAAAATAATTATAAACAGTGAATTCAGTTCAGTAAGACTTTATTCAGCACACAAGTTGGCAAGTCTAACAGACAGGCTCAAAAAATAATTAAAACGATGAGAGTAAGAAAAGATGAAAGTGTAAACATACCTGTCAACAGGTACAACTCACACAAAGCACATGAATAGACAGGTAAACATGCACTACTTATCATGGAGTACTAACTCACAGAAGTGACGGAGGTATGGGTATGTAGTAGATTGAAATCAGCGTCCTTGGAGTACTAACTCACTGAAATGACGGAGGTATGGGTATGTAGTAGATTGAAGTCAGCATCCTTGCGTCTGTCTGTCCATCTGTCTGTGTGCTCTGGCTTTGTCAGGAAGAACTGAACTGCTCATTCTTTTGTAACCAAGCTTGGTGCGCTGGTGAACCATCAAGAGCTAAAGTGTGCACAACAACAACAACAAAAAAAGGATGCCATTTGTTGTTGCAGGAAGTCAGAGTGTTGGAGATGGAGAAGGAGCTTCAGCTGGTGCAGCAGGAGAGAGATGTGCTGCTGCAGCAGGTGGACATCCTCAAGATGTGAGTATTTCACTTACAAATGGGATGATTGATTGATTGATTGATGATCGCTTATATTGACTGATGATTGCTTATATAGCGCTATGCTCCGCTCTCTTGAGCAGACTCACTGTGCCCACATATGATTCTACATGAGTGACTATCTTTTTATAGCGCGTGTTTTTTTAGTATCAACCAAAGTGGTGTACTTAAGCGCTGGCATGGCTGGTGCCACATGAAACTGCTGCCATCTCAGCGCAAGTTCTGCATACACCATATAACCATGCTCCACGTCACTTCATGCAAAGCCACATATGTAAGGTGTATGCATGTTTAGCTGTAACCTGCCACCTGCACTTTTGGCAGAATGACCAGGATCTTGTATGTGCTACTGCGGTAACATGGGGGTGGAACGGATACCGAAATGAGAGTCAGGACAGAAAGTCGACGGTACCCTGGAGAAGAAAATTCTCCCATCGCTCCTGCATGGATTCGAACCCACAACCTTTCAGTCACTAGTCCGGCGCCCTAACCACTGAGCTATCCCAGCCCCAAACTCACTCTGTAATTGTTGCTGTGTCCTGCCTTGACCTTCCCTGCCAGAGAGACGGTGGTGCAGGGTGGGAGTGCTTGCTCCCCAACGACGAGCTAAGCACGATCTGAAAGAGAACGAGGCTCACACACCTGTGTAGAATCAGTTATCAAGGGAGTTGACTAGCACTTGAAAGATGTCATGCAATTAGTAGTAGTAATAACTTCGTGTTTTACGCCCAGTCAACCAGCATGGTTATATGAGGGCAAACGTCACACAAACACAAGCACAAAAAGGAGGGGAGAGAGAGACGCAGCCGGGCAGGGAGGCTGGCTGCATTTCACTCTAAAGTAGGACAGTGAGAATGTTTCACAGCTGTGACCTAGCTGTGCTGACATCACTCGTACCCTTGTCTCCAGTGCTGACATCACTCGTACCCTTGTTTCCAGTGCTGACATCACTCGTACCCTTGTTTCCAGTGCTGACATCACTTGTACCCTTGTCTCCAGTGCTGACATCACTCGTACCCTTGTTTCCAGTGCTGACATCACTCGTACCCTTGTCTCCAGTGCTGACATCACTCATACCCTTGTCTCCAGTGCTGACATCACTCGTACCCTTGTCTCCAGTGCTGACATCACTCGTACCCTTGTTTCCAGTGGCGGTCCTCGCAGCTCGTCATCCCAGGCTCCCAGAGTTGCAGCAGTCCGACCGCACAGAGCCGAAGCCAGCAGTTCTTCGGCCACAACAGATTCCAGCTACCCGCACAGCAGGCCGCACCCCCACGAGCAATCTCCGGCAGCGATGGAGACCCTGTCCAATGCTCAGCTAGTCAAAGACAGTGGCAGGCCAGTGACAGAAAAGGAGGAAGTTGACAGTGGACAAGCAGATTCCACTGAGGAGCACAACCACTCACCCGGTGACAGTGATTGCCAGCAAAGCCTGCAGGCCAGCAACCAGGTCGGCTTAAAGTCAGACACCGCACAAAAGAGCCGGGACTCTGTAATAGGTGTAGATCACGGTGTAGATCCAACAGACGCCAGGGAGCCAGGCAACAGCAACACGAGGAGAGGGTCAAAGAACGGTGTAGATCTGCTCAACAAAGACTCCGGTTCATGCACCAAAAGGTAACGGTGAATGCTTGTGTGCATGGGTGTGGAGTGATGTACAGATTGGGGTCTCACTGGATTCAGTGAGGGAGTGAGTGTTGGATTCAGTGAGGGAGTGGGTGTGTTGGATTCAGTGAGGGAGTGAGTGTGTTGGATTCAGTGAGGGAGTGAGTGTGTTGGATTCAGTGAGGGAGTGGGTGTGTTGGATTCAGTGAGGGAGTGAGTGTGTTGGATTCAGTGAGGGAGTGGGTGTGTTGGATTCAGTGAGGGAGTGAGTGTGTTGGATTCAGTGAGGGAGTGGGTGTGTTGGATTCACTGAGGGAGTGGGTGTGTTGGATTCAGTGAGGGAGGGAGTGTGCTTGTCTGAATGGGGGGGAGGGGGGGGGGTTGATTGACTAAATGGATATGTCAGATAACTGACTGGTAATGATTGATATTGACTGATTGACTGGCAATGATTGATATGACAGACTTTCCACAGAGAATAGCAACAGG
Organism: Alviniconcha marisindica; assembly: GCA_018857735.1. Taxonomy (NCBI): domain Eukaryota; kingdom Metazoa; phylum Mollusca; class Gastropoda; family Provannidae; genus Alviniconcha; species Alviniconcha marisindica. The sequence continues at coordinate 860,269 of JABMCL010002130.1, read as the reverse complement.
GTTGAATGCACTGACCATCCACACTGAGTAGCAACAGGGTTGAATACACTGACCATCCACACTGAGTAGCAACAGGGTTGAATACACTGACCATCCACACTGAGTAGCAACAGGGTTGAATACACTGACCATCCACAAGCATTAACCCACCAGTTTCAGCTGTATTGTGTGGCAGCCATGATGCTCAAGATGAGCAGGTCTGACCTCATGAAGTCCCATGAGTCCTCCTCAACTGTAACATATGGCTGAAACTGCTACCTATGGACCTAAGTTCTTGTGAACTTTAAAAAGAAAAATCATGGAGATATGTCTTCCATTAGAGGGCACACATCTTTTAAGAGCACTTTCACTTTTTTATATATTTATGAACAGCCCTGTGCAGCTGATGGGATGTCAAGAACTTTCTGATTTAAAGGGTCAGCCTTTTACCAGGGCGCCACTGTAAACTCCATGCATGGGTTGCTCTTTTCAGACCACATGTAAACTCCATGCATGGGTTGCTCTGTTCAGACCACATGTAAACTCCATGCATGGGTTGCTCTGTTCAGACCACATGTAAACTCCATGCATGGGTTGCTCTGTTCAGACCACATGTAAACTCCATGCATGGGTTGCTCTGTTCAGACCACATGTAAACTCCATGCATGGGTTGCTCTGTTCAGACCACATGTAAACTCCATGCATGGGTTGCTCTGTTCAGACCACATGTAAACTCCATGCATGGGTTGCTCTGTTCAGACCACATGTAAACTCCATGCATGGGTTGCTCTTTTCAGACCACATGTAAACTCCATGCATGGGTTGCTCTTTAAAATTCAGACCAACCAATGTAAACTCCATGCATGGGTTGCTCTTTTCAGACCACATGTAAACTCCATGTATGGGTTGCTCTTTTCAAACACATGTAAACTCCATACTTGGGTTGGTCTTTTCAAACACATGTAAACTCCATATATGGGTTGCTGTTTTCAGACACATGTAACCTCCATACATGGGTTGGTCTTTTCAAACACATGTAAACTCCATACATGGGTTGGTCTTTTCAAACACATGTAAACTCCACATATGGGTTGCTGTTTTCATACACATGTAACCTCTGTACATGGGTTGCTGTTTTCAAAGACATGTAACACGGGTTGCTGTTTTCAGACACATGTCTGCCACATTCCACAAAGCTCTCCAGAAGACTGCATTCCACATCACCAAAGAGAACCGCATTGTTTCTGAGGTGGGTCTGAGTCTTTGATGACTATCTTTCTATAATATTTTGCTTTCTTTTACAAAAAGCGAAGAAAAAATATGGATTTTATTTATGATTCATGGTGTATTGAGTTTTTTTATAAGGTTTATCTCTTGACTGTGTGGTCTTGGGTTCTTATGTTTGTTTCTTCTGCATGTCTGGTGTGTGTGGTGTGGAGTGTGTTTGTGTGTGTGGGTGGGTGGTGGGGTTAGTGTGAGTAAAAAAGAGTCCAAGTGATATTACTTGTGGGTTGTAGAATTATAAGCAAGTCTTCTATGATGGCTCTGTACTTGCCATCAGTATGTTCAGTTATGATACAGTGCTTCTTTCCTGCAGATGGTAAATTGTGCTAACACTATGTCAAGAAACTGTGCTAACACTTAGTGTTTTGTGACTGTTTCAGATGTCAGGACTGCCTTTTAGTGTTTTGTGACTGTTTCGGATGTCAAGACTGCCTTTTAGTGTTTTGTGACTGTTTCAGATGTCAAGACTGTCTTTTAGTATTTTGTGACTGTTTCAGATGTCAAGACTGCCAAAGGCGGACGGGATGGAGATGGTGGCCATGCTAGCTCGCTGTCTGCCGCACATCGTCCCTCACGTTTTGCTGGGCAAACGAGAGGTACGTCATCCTTTCTCACATCTTGTTCTCCTGAGACCAGCAGATAATGAAGCTGTTTGAGGCGCCTGGCAAACACAGATCTCAGGCTGACTGCACACAGAAATAACAAACACAAGTGGCCAAACATGTGCATTCCTTTCACAATTGGCCAAACATGTGCATTCCTTTCACAATTGGCCAAATGTGTGCATTCCTTTCACAACTGGCCAAACATGTGCATTCCTTTCACTATTGGCCAAACATGTGCATTCCTTTCACAACTGGCCAAACATGTGCATTCCTTTCACAATTGGCCAAACATGTGCATTCCTTTCACAATTGGCCAAACATGTACATTCCTTTCACAATTGGCCAAATGTGTGCATTCCTTTCACAATCGGCCAAACGTGTGCATTCCTTTCACAATTGGCCAAACATGTGCATTCCTTTCACAACTGGCCAAACGTGTGCATTCCTTTCACAACTGGCCAAACGTGTGCATTCCTTTCACAACTGGCCAAACATGTGCATTCCTTTCACAATTGGCCAAACATGTGCATTCCTTTCACAATTGGCCAAACGTGTGCATTCCTTTCACAATTGGCCAAACGTGTGCATTCCTTTCACAATTGGCCAAACATGTGCATTCCTTTCACAATTGGCCAAACATGTGCATTCCTTTCACAATTGGCCAAACATGTGCATTCCTTTCACACTGTCCTAGTAAGACAGAATGGAGAGAGGATGAGACTAAAGCATTGCTTGCATTCAAAGAACTGGAGGCAGGGCAGATTTGGTCATTGTTTCTTGACTGTTACAGGAATTGATTCCCTTGATATTGGCAACAGCAATGCTTCATCCAGACTCAAAGGAGAGAGACCAGCTTCTTAACATTCTCTTCAACCTCATCAAGAAACCAGACGATGAGCAGAGGTACCGGGCCTAAACTTCTCCATGTTTACATTTCGGTCAACACTTTCATAACAGTTTAAACACCCCTGTCAAGCACCTCTTGACAGACATACAAATGTACAGAAGATGGTACATAGAGCATTTTGTTCTAAACAAACATATATGCGCACACACACACACGCACACACACACACATACATATACACACATGCACAAATACCAAAACAAAAAAACTAACCAAAAAATGGCATTTTGGTAGAAGATCCTTTTTCAGGCAAACAACATACCTAGGTAGTATTTTTCTTTCTACATATGTATCCAGGATGTGTCCTTTTTTTCTGCTGTGTTAGGCATGAAGCTGTCTTTTCATGTGATCCAGTGCCCCCAAAGATCGGAGTTTTACAGAGGGCATGTCCGTATGTGAGAACTAGACATGCCTGTCTCGTAGGAGCCCAGTGCATTTACAAAAGCCAACAGATGCACATATTCATCAATTCACAAACACACACATGCATATGCACACTCAAAACACATGAATACATGCATGTACTTAATTGCATGCACACATGTACCCCCCCCACACACACACACACACGCATACACACACACACACACACACAAACACACACACACACACACACATGTATGCAGGTTAACACACTACAAATACACCATAGTGAGAGGTTGGTGAGAAAGAGAAGAAAGAGATGACAGTTTACTATGTGCAGAAGAAGAGGTGGGTTTTCAGTTTTGCCTTGAAAGAAGAGAGTGAATGAAAAACACCTTGACTGGCTCTCTGTCACAGGCAGATGATTCTGACGGGCTGCGTGGTGTACGCCGAGCATGTTGGTGCTGAGAGACTTGTGGAGGAGCTGCTGCCTCAGTGCTGGGAACAGGTTATTGCACCGGGCTGGACATCCTGGAAACTGTCCACTGTCCTGAAACTGTCCACTGTCCTGTCCACTGTCCTGAAACTGTCCACTGTCCTGAAACTGTCCACTGTCAGTGACTCACTTTCACAGGGCTAGAAATCCCAGAAACTTTCCAGGACCATGGAATCACAGAGTTTCGTGGTCCCCTCTGAGTTTCACTGGTCCTGAAAAGTGAGTGATTTACCACCAATGAAAGAGCGAGACATTGAAGTTCAGTGAATGGCCTGGGTGGTGTGTTTTAGACAGTCACTCCCCTTCATTTGTTAAAGTACTCGGGCACAGTCTTGGGTATAGGCTGAGACAGTGCTTAATATTTCTGACAAAAATGACTGGTTCAATGGACCGGGGTGAAATGGAGTTTGCTGGTCTGCTGGCAGTTTTAGTGGTCATGGACCATCAGAGCAGCGGGAAGTTTGAGCCCTGTTAAGCCGTTCTTAATTGGGCGAATGTTTGTTCGCGAACCTAGTTGGAAGTATTTGGCGAACCTAGCTGGTTCTTAATTGGGTGAACTTTTCTTCGCAAACCTAGTTGGGAGTATTCGTCAAATGCGACCAAGTTATATTTGGGGTCCAAAAAGCTTTGCTCAACATGTTCTGGGAACATTCGCCCTATTTGACGAACATTGCCTCTGATTGGCTGAGAGCAGAGCTCTCCTGTGGATGAGGAAGAAATAAAAATAAAAATGGATGATGGTGTTGCTGGGTTCTTCACTCGCTTCGGAGGGAATTTGTTTATTTGTTGACTTGTGGGAGGCACATCCTTATCTCGGGGACCCAGAATGAGATAGTAGTTAGTTGAATTACCCTGTGAGGGATGATTAAAGTATATTGACTTGACTTTAGCCTACATTTTTGATCACGCTGTCTGCTGTGCGTCTGCTGCAAGTTCGGGCCGAAGCTTGCATCTCATTACAAGCCAGTTGAGAATGAAGTAAAGTTCGTTGAACTGTCCGAACCATGTTCGGTGAACTGAAAGTTCAATTAAGAAACGAATCATAGTTCATCAAAGTGTCCGAAGTGTGTTCGGCGAACAAACATTTGCCCAGTTAAGAACAGGCTTTACATAGTATTTTTGTGGTTCGCTGGCCTCAGCACTGGTACCATACAAGGTCTGTATTCTTGTAGCGTTCAGTCGCTGGCCTCAGCACTGGTACCACACAAGGTCTGTATTCTTGTAGCGTTCAGTCGCTGGCCTCAGCACTGGTACCACACAAGGTCTGTATTCCTGTAGCGTTCAGTCGCTGGCCTCAGTACTGGTACCACACAAGGTCTGTATTCCTGTAGCGTTCAGTCGCTGGCCTCAGCACTGGTACCACACAAGGTCTGTATTCTTGTAGCGTTCAGTCGCTGGCCTCAGCACTGGTACCATACAAGGTCTGTATTCTTGTAGCGTTCAGTCGCTGGCCTCAGCACTGGTACCATACAAGGTCTGTATTCTTGTAGCGTTCAGTCGCTGGCCTCAGCACTGGTACCACACAAGGTCTGTATTCTTGTAGCGTTCAGTCGCTGGCCTCAGCACTGGTACCACACAAGGTCTGTATTCTTGTAGCGTTCAGTCGCTGGCCTCAGCACTGGTACCACACAAGGTCTGTATTCATGTAGCGTTCAGTCGCTGGCCTCAGCACTGGTACCACACAAGGAGGTTGCATTCAGTTGCTGGCATAGAGGGCAGGGTCAGCAATACCAGTGTGTCCGAATCTTAAGTGCTTTTAATTTACTTATTTTTAATTTGGGCAATATCAGAAGGACAAACTGATCTAAAAATGTTTTGATGTTTCTGTGTGTCTGTTTTTTTGTGGTTGTTTTTTCATTATATTTCTGTTTTGTATTTGTATTTGGACTTATCTTGTAGAGTGTACTTCAGTATGGTTTAACATACCAAAAGAGTTTTTATTAATAATGGTAGTTTTGAGTCGCATGTTTACTTGTGGCTTGTTTGTTTTCTTAAAACTGAGTGATTGTCCTGAGAGGTGACCCTGTGGGTTAGGGTTAGGGTTAGGGAGAGGAACCCTGTGGGGCTGAGAGGTGACCCTGTGGGTTAGGGTTAGGGAGAGGAACCCTGTGGGGCTGAGAGGTGACCCTGTGGGTTAGGGTTAGGGTTAGGGAGAGGAACCCTGTGGGGCTGAGAGGTGACCCTGTGGGTTAGGGTTAGGGTTAGGGAGAGGAACCCTGTGGGGCTGAGAGGTGACCCTGTGGGTTAGGGTTAGGGAGAGGAACCCTGTGGGGCTGAGAGGAACCCTGTGGGGCTGAGAGGAACCCTGTGGGGCTGAGGGGTGACCCTGTGGGGCTGAGGGGTGACCCTGTGGGGCTGAGAGGATGTTAAACTCCAATTCCTAACTAAATGTTGTGACACTGGTCTTTTCTCAAGTCAGTGCATCACTGTAATTGTAGAACTGAGCTTGTGAAAGAATAAACTGGAGAGACCTGTCTTCACGAACTAGATCAGCCTGGCTGTTTTAATGGTCCCCAAGATTAAACTCTGACACGCCATAACCACTATCAGTCCTGCCTTTGTTGACCAAAGCGCTTCTGACCTGTAAGGATATGATGTCAAGTTCTGACTCTGATACATTAGGCTGATGTTTTAATGACTCAGTTGAATAGTCCTTCCTCTGTACTTCATTGATGCTGTGGTTAGTTTGCATGCTACTTTGCAGACTGGTTTGGGTGGTGTGTTTGACTGTGTGCTGTGTGTATCAGATCAGCCACAAGTATGTGGAGAGACGTCTGTTGGTGGCCGAGGCCTGCGGCGCAGTGGCGTCCTATTTGCCGGTACGTACGCAACCGCCGTATGTGATGTTTGTGCGTGAGTGTGTTTGCATGTGTGTGAGATGGTTGCTTGTGTGTGAGTGTGTTTGCATGTGTGTGAGATGGCTGCTTGTGTGTGAGTGTGTTTGCATGTGTGTGGGATGGTTGCTTGCTACAAGAAATGAGAAGTGCAATGGACAGCCCAAACTGGCATGTCTCAGTGTTTAAATCCACCATTGAAGACCTCTGGATGTATGGTCCTGCACGTGCTGGCGTCAAGAGAACTGATGGAGCAGATAGACTGATGGCTAAAGCAACTGTCTTTAGACTGATGGCTAAAGCGACTGTCTTTAGACTGATGGCTAAAGCGACTGTCTTTAGACTGATGGCTAAAGCGACTGTCTTTAGACTGATGGCTGAAGCAACTGTCTTTAGACTGATGGCTAAAGCGACTGTCTTTAGACTGATGGCTAAAGCGACTGTCTTTAGACTGATGGCTGAAGCGACTGTCTTTAGACTGATGGCTGAAGCGACTGTCTTTAGACTGATGGCTGAAGCAACTGTCTTTAGACTGATGGCTGAAGCGACTGTCTTTAGACTGATGGCTGAAGCAACTGTCTTTAGACTGATGGCTGAAGCGACTGTCTTTAGACTGATGGCTAAAGCGACTGTCTTTAGACTGATGGCTGAAGCGACTGTCTTTAGACTGATGGCTGAAGCACTGTCTTTAGACTGATGGCTGAAGCAGACTGTCTTTAGACTGATGGCTGAAGCGACTGTCTTTAGACTGATGGCTGAAGCGACTGTCTCAAGTGTCTTGCATCTCAGAAGACCAAAGTGTAGAGGAGCTTGGGACAAAGCCAAGGACATCACATCAGCTTGGGACAAAACCAAGGACATCACATCAGCAGTCGCCTGGAGGAGAGAAGTGTAGAGGAGCTTGGGACAAAGCCAAGGACATCACATCAGCTTGGGACAAAAGCCAAGGACATCACATCAGCAGTCGCCTGGAGGAGAGAAGTGTAGAGGAGCTTGGGACAAAGCCAAGGACATCACATCAGCAGTCGCCTGGAGGAGAGAGGTGTAGAAAGAGACAGTAATTGATGATCTTCATTGAAAGGATGAGAAAGGGAGATCTGAACGGTTTCAAAGGCAACGCTGAGAGAAGTTCTGAGAGATGGGGAGGAGCACAGTGAGATCAACATTGGAACTGTTTCAACAGGCATCACATCTGTGGGAAACTTATAGGATGGGACTGCAGGACATGCCTCAGTAGTCACCTGACATGTGCATGCCACAGGCTCTGTGCTGCCCCTCTCACCTCAGTCGTCCTGCCCCTCTCACCTCTGTGCGCTTGGCGCCCTCTCACCTCTGTGCTCCCTGCCCCTCTCACCTCTGTGCTGCCTGCCCCTCACCTCTGTGCTTCCCCTCTCACCTCTGTGTCTGCCCCCTGTCAGCCCTCTCACCTCTGTGTTGCCCCTGCTCACCTCTGTGCTCCCCTTCACCTCTGTGTTCCTGCCCCTCTCACCTCTGTGGCTGCCCCTCTCACCTCTGTGCCTGCCCCTCTCACCTCTGTGCTGCCCCTCTCACCTCTGTGCTGCCCCTGCCCCTCTCACCTCTGTGTCTGCCCCTCTCACCTCTGTGCCTGCCCCTCTCACCTCTGTGCCTGCCCCTCTCACCTCTGTGCTGCCCCCTCCCTCTGTGCCTGCCCCTCTCACCTCTGTGTCTGCCCCCTGTGCTGCCCTCTCACCTCTGTGTTCTGCCCCTCTCACCTCTGTGCCTGCCCCTCTCACCTCTGTGTCTGCCCCCTGCCCCTCTCACCTCTGTGTCTGCCCCTCTCACCTCTCACCTCTGTGCCTGCCCCTCTCACCTCTGTGCCTGCCCCTCTCACCTCTGTGCTCTGCCCCTCTCATCCCTCCCCTCTAGTGCTGCCCCCTGCCCCTCTCACCTCTGTGCTGCCCCCCCCTCACCTCTGTGTCTGCCCCTCTCCCCTCTTCACCTCTGTGCTGCCCCTCTCACCTCTGTGCTGCCCCTCTCACCTCTGTGCCTGCCCCTCTCACCTCTGTGTCTGCCCCTCTCACCTCCTTGTGCTGCCCCTCTCACCTCTGTGCCTGCCCCCTCACTGTCCCCCTCTCACCTCTGTGCTGCCCCTCTCACCTCTGTGCCTGCCCCTCTCACCTCTGTGCCTGCCCCTCTCACCTCTGTGTCTGCCCCTCTCACCTCTGTGTCTGCCCCTCTCACCTCTGTGCCTGCCCCTCTCACCTCTGTGTCTGCCCCTCTCACCTCTGTGCCTGCCCCTCTGCCCTCTCACCTCTGTGCCTGCCCCTCTCACCTCTGTGCCTGCCCCCTGCCCCTCTCACCTCTGTGCCTGCCCCCTGCCCCTCTCACCTCTGTGTTGTATGTGGTGATGCCACAGCCAGCATGAGCTCCTTTTCCTTTCATGCTGTGACAAAAAACTTGACTCTCATCTGTCAGGTTTCAAGGCTGTGTATAGCAGCTGTGGCAGAGATGTAAGGAAGGGTTGACCAGAAGCCAATGCTTTGGGTGTGCTGAAATTCATCACATTCTAAAATGCATTGGATGTGGATGATTCCTTGCAGACGTGGCTTTGGGAAGGTTGAGGGTAAAACCTGATGCGCCTGTTGGTGGCTGTGGAGTCTAGTGTTTTGGGTGCACAGACCGGACTGTGTTTTGTTGACAGGTGAAGCCCTGCCTGCATCTTTCCTTTGCAGCTTCATGCCGCTTTGTGTCCAGCGACTGACCGGCCGCTGTGTGTCCAGCGACTGACCGGCCGCTTTGTGTCCAGCGACTGACCGGCCGCTTTGTGTCCAGCGACTGACTGGCCGCTTTGTGTCCAGCGACTGACTGGCCGCTCTGTGTCCAGCGACTGACTGGCCGCTTTGTGTCCAGCGACTGACTGGCCTCTTTGTGTCCAGCGACTGACCGGCCGCTTTGTGTCCAGCGACTGACCGGCCGCTCTGTGTCCAGCGACTGACCGGCCTTTTGCAGTGATGAGCGCCAGCTGTCGGGGCTGAGGCCACCTCCTGCCCTGACCCGTGGCTGACTCCCACCCATGCAAGCTGTTTCGTCAACTGGTCTCAGTAAAAAAAAAAAGAAGAAGAAGAGGGAAACCCAGAAGGACGATGTATTACTACACCCTTGACTGTACAGCTAGAATTAACCGTTGTACATGCTTTGCACACACATAATTATATCCAGTTAAATTAGCTGTTTCCTTCACTGGATTGCTTTTTTCCCCTCTCAGCCGGAGATGCTGAGTTCTCTGGTGCTGTCGATGCTGCAACAGATGCTACTTGATGACAAAGACGATGACGTCAGGGAAGCTGTTGTGCGCAGTCTCGGTCTGTTGGCAGCCTTCATAACTGACCCTGACAAATACTCACAGGTAGGTCTGAAGAGCTGGCTGCATTGCAGTTGAACGCTTTAAACCGCTTAGTCAGACATGAAGCTTTGTGTGCTCCTCTCCCTACCTGAATGATCAGCACTCGTCAAATGAGGAAGGCAGAAAAGGTGGATGAGCATTTTCCTCGCTGGTTTTGGACACGGTTGAATGAAGAATGTGAAGAGACAAAAGAGAGGTGGAATGTGAGGAGACAGAAAAGAGGTTAAATGGCTTCAATCATCTTTGAACACCTGGATGTGGAGCTCATCTTTCAGACCACTCAACAAAAACAAGAAAGAACAAAATTTTAAAATCAATTGGTCATAATCTTTGTCTTGTCAGATGCAATTGTATTCCCTAGATCCAGTTTTTTAATGCGTGTATTTCTTAGCTATGTATTATGTGTCTGATATGTGAAGCTTTTACTGATACATACTGGATAATACCCCTGATACATAATGTGGATAATATAACTTACATATGCTGTATAATATCCCTCATACATACTGCAAGTCACAGAATGGCAGGAGTCAAGGTCAATTTTTTGCAACTTTCATACTTTGATATTTAAGATACACATCCCAGAAATTGTGTAAACTAACTGCCATATGTCTGTTTTTTTATTCCATCCCTGTCAACAGGGCCCTGCAGTATGATGCCTCTTCACTTCAGTTTCCCTTTAAACAGCCAGCCCTGTATGATGATGCCTCTTCACTTCAGGTTCCCTTTAAACAGCCAGCCCTGTATGATGATGCCTCTTCACTTCAGGTTCCCTTTAAACAGCAGCCCTGAGTGATGATGCCTCTTCACTTCAGTTTCCCTTTAAACTGCCAACCCTGTATGATGATGCCTCTTCACTTCAGTTTCCCTTTAAAGTGCCAACCCTGTATGATGATGCCTCTTCACTTCAGTTTCCCTTTAAAACTGCCAGCCCTGTATGATGATGCCTCTTCACTTCAATTTCCCTTTAGACTGCCAACCCTGTATGATGATGCCTCTTCACTTCAGTTTCCCTTTAGACTGCCAACCCTGTATGATGATGCCTCTTCACTTCAGTTTCCCTTTAAAGTGCCAACCCTGCACACGTTGCAGGCGTTTGACTTGCTGCAGATCTCACTGCGGGACCCCTCACAGCGGGTTCAGCACTCGGCCCTGCAGGTGTTCCTGCCGTCCTTCGCTGCCTGGGCCTACGAGCTGGGACGGCTGGAGCACCAGCTGCTGCACGCCATGCTGCGTGACCTGGAGGACCTAGTTAAGGCAATTTACATTTGTTCTGGTGTTGGCTTCCTACTCACCTGGTCTGCTGACTCACGGGATGGGCGTTCGCGCCGCTACAGGCAAAAGGGGTGATTTGATGTTTGGTCGTAGGCTCTGATTTATTTCATGGCATCATGTGTCATGTGACAGATGGAGATAGGCAGCGTTATGCTGTAGACAGAGAGGCAGTGTTAGACTGTATGTTGAGGAAAACCACAGGCCCATAAGCAGTATTATACTGTAGATAGATAGGCAGTATTGTACTGTATTTTGAGGGAGGTTACAGATAGATAGGCAGTGTTAGACTGTAGATAGATAGGCAGTGTTAGACTGTAGATAGATAGACAGTGTTAGACTGTAGGTAGACAGGCAGCATTGTACTGTATTTTGAGGGAGGTTACAGATAGATAGGCAGCATTGTACTATATTTTGAGGGAGGTTACACATAGATAGGCAGTGTTAATTGTACTGTATTTTGAGGGAGGTTACAGATAGATAGGCAGTGTTATACTGTAGATGGACAGGCAGTATTGTACTGTATTTTGAGGGAGGTTACAGATCCATAGGCAGTGTTAACTGTGCTGTATTTTGATGAAGACAACAGACAGAGAGGCAGTGCTATACTGCAGGTAGACAGCAATGCAGTTGGAGGTCAGACCACCACATCTTCTGGCTTGCTAGCACCTTTAGGAAAAGGTCAAGGACACCGCTAGCCTACTAGCTTTCACCGTAACAGTTCAGCAACAGTGTCGTGATCAGCTCAGTTGGAGGATATTTTACTTCCTTACTCTCCCTGAACGTTGACAGCATGTACGGCCTGATTTTGACATTTAGGAAATGCTCTTGCTTTTGAATGATTTGAATGGGACATATTGTTTGGTTGTGTGTGGTTTTGTTTCATTGTCCAGTGGATGTTTTGGCTGCATGCTCCTCAGTTAGTAGGGATTTCAGGTTATGGTCTGTGTTACTTCGCTCTTATTCCTGACTGAAACTGGCAATAATGATGGAACTAAGGATTTCACTGACTCACATGTAGTGTGAAGAGGGAAGAAAGTGCATGGAACTGGTGTTTCTGAATCAGGGTTTGGCCTGTGCTGAGATGATCCCAGGTGGCTGTTTAAGCATTGACTGAATAACCTGGTCTCAGCGTGAAACTTAACGCCATGTGATTCCTTTGGGATGTAGAAGTTAGGTGTTGGTTAGTGCATGGTTCAGGGACAGACTAACACATTTTGTTGCTGCTTCTTGGTTTGGTTTTTTAATTTTATTTATGAAACAGCAATAATTATAATTAGACTGATGTGAATCTGTTGAATCAAGTCCATTCAAAGTACCTCAGCCATGAAAACTTTGAAGTTTGCTGCTAGGGGTTAACATATGATGTGCAGTTAAATATTCACCTTGATGTTTACATTTACTGTACCAAAATATGTAAGTCCTTCTGTAACTATGTGGACAGAGAACTTAGAAAGTGGGACAGTACAGGTGAAAGGCAGGACCTTCGGGTATGAGGGGGAGAACAAAGTGGGACAGTACAGGTGAAAGGACCTTTGGGTAGAAAGGACAGTACAGGTGAAAGGACCTTTGGGTAGAAAGTACAGTACAGGTGAAAGGACCTTTGGGTAGGAGGGACAGTACAGGTGAAAGGACCTTTGGGTAGAAAGTACAGTACAGGTGAAAGGACCTTTGGGTAGGAGGGACAGTACAGGTGAAAGGACCTTTGGGTAGGAGGGACAGTACAGGTGAAAGGACCTTTGGGTAGAAAGGACAGTACAGGTGAAAGGACCTTTGGGTAGGAAGGACAGTACAGGTGAAAGGACCTTTGGGTAGAAGGGACAGTACAGGTGAAAGGACCTTTGGGTAGAAGGACAGTACAGGTGAAAGGACCTTTGGGTAGGAGGGACAGTACAGGTGAAAGGACCTTTGGGTAGAAGGACAGTACAGGTGAAAGGACCTTTGGGTAGAAAACAGTACAGGTGAAAGGACCTTTGGGTAGAAAGGACAGTACAGGTGAAAGGACCTTTGGGTAGAAAGGACAGTACAGGTGAAAGGACCTTTGGGTAGGAGGGACAGTACAGGTGAAAGGACCTTTGTGTAAGAGGGACAGTACAGGTGAAAGGACCTTTGGGTAGAAAGGACAGTACAGGTGAAATGCGCTTTCGGTCGGAAGGACAGTACAGGTGAAAGGATCTTTGGGTAGGAAGGACAGTACAGGTGAAAGGACCTTTGGGTAGGAAGGACAGTACAGGTGAAAGGACCTTTGCTGATGTGATTTTCACTGACCCCGAAAGCACAAACCCACTGATATGGTTTTTACTGACCCTGCCAGTGCAAATCCAGTAACAGGTTTGAACTGCCCCTTGGGTAGGAAACCAGTAACAGGTTTGAAAGGACCTTGCTGATGTGATTTTCACTGACCCCGAAAGCACAAACCCACTGATATGGTTTTTACTGACCCTGCCAGTGCAAATCCAGTGAAACGGTTGTCACTGACCCTGCCAGTGCCGATCCAGTGAAACGGTTGTCACTGACCCTGCCAGTGCAAATCCAGTGAAACGGTTGTCACTGACCCTGCCAGTGCAAATCCAGTGAAACAGTTGTCACTGACCCTGCCAGTGCCGATCCAGTGAAACGGTTGTCACTGACCCTGCCAGTGCAAATCCAAAGCTGTGAATGGCCCCCACATCTTCTGGCTGATGTTTCTCAGCGCACGCTGACTGCACACTTTTCCCTGCACCACTGTGTCCGCCAGCTGGCCGCTCTTGGCAGTCCTACACTCTTAACATGGTCATCTCTCATGCCAAATCAAATTATTTTTTTGGGGGGGGGGGGGGGACTTGCTTGGAGAGTTCCACGATGGATCAGATGTCCAGAAGGGACCGCATGCTGCTTTCTGTGTCTGGTTTCCAAGCGTAGAGTGTGATTTGGGACAAGCGCTGAACATTGCCACTGATGTGTCGCAGACATGGTTGCTGGAGTATTGGTATTTATGTGTCACAGAGGTGGTTGTTGGAGTGCTGGTCTTTACGTGTTGCAGTGGTGGTTGTTAGAGTGAGGAGTTTAGGGATGGGTCATGAGATATCAGTGCAGAGGAGAGGAGAGTGCTTGTGCATGAAACATTTGCAACTGTGAGGAATGTTGTCAGCGCCAGAGCCAGAGGGGCTGCTGCAGACAGCATGGCACTCAGAGCGGTGCTGCATTGGGATTGGTGTTGAGGCTGCGGCGCCGTCCTGCAGACAGCATGGCACACAGAACGGTGCTGCATTGAGATTGGTGTTGAGGCTGCGGCGCCGTCCTGCAGACAGCATGGCACTCAGAGCGGTGCTGCATTGGGATTGGTGTTGAGGCTGCGGCGCCGTCCTGCAGACAGCATGGAACTCAGAGCGGTGCTGCATTGGGATTGGTGTTGAGGCTGCGGCGCCGTCCTGCAGACAGCATGGAACTCAGAGCGGTGCTGCATTGGGATTGGTGTTGAGGCTGCGGCGCCGTCCTGTTGAAAGCATGGAACTCAGAGCGGTGCTGCATTGGGATTGGTTTTGAGGCTGCGGCGCCGTCCTGCAGCTGTGCTCGTCTGTCGTGTGGTGCATTTTTGTTGTTGTCTTGGCCGAATGTTGTGAAAACGTGCATGGCGTCAAGCAACCATCTGTATGATGAGAAATGATAGCGTTTGATCACTTTCCAGTTTCTGACTGCAGTTTGATCACTTTCCAGTTTCTGACTGCAGTTTGATCACTTTCCAGTTTCTGACTGCAGTTTGATCACTTTCCAATTTCTGACTGCAGTTTGATCACTTTCCAGTTTCTGACTGCAGTTTGATCACTTTCCAGTTTCTGACTGCAGTTTGAAGCCGTGTGTTTATTGGCAGCAAAGAGTCATGTGCAACTAGTTTTATACATGCTGGTGGGATTCCAGTACAATACAGTACAATATAACTTTATTGCCAAGTGTCAATACACTGATTGCGTGAGGAATGTTTTGTGGTGCCAAGTACACTCATCACACCTTCACTCCAATCATAAAACATTTAATTACAACAACAGCAAATAAACATCCTGGTAAAAAGTCATTCATAGATAAAAACATGAGAAAATCCCACTGGCATCAAGCTGTGCATATCACAAAAAATAAAAGTGCCACTTCTTGAGGACCACCTCTTAAAAGTTACTGTCCTGATAAAAGCAATTATAAGAATTATCCTACAACAAATTAATTAATTAACCCCGCCGGCTTATTCCCCTGGCCACTATCACCCTGACCCATCCAAGATCCTACGCACTAAAAACATCCCCGCCTAGCATCTAATTCCCCCCACTTCTTATCCCTGTAGTTTGTTGCATTTTGGACCTGTTTTTAATGCAACAGCAGTCTGTTCAAGCCATGCCCTTTAGAACGGTGGTGCATTTTTGATGGCTGTCTTTGTCTGATGGGTATGTTGAGTTTTTCCCCTTGAGCCAGCAACCTTTTTGTGTGCATGTGCACTGCTGTTTCTTTCTCCTGGCTTTTCTCTTTCGTTTCAGTGACTATCTGGTGGAGAACAAATAGTGGCTTATATAATCAAGACGACAGTGTGCTTTCTCTCTCTCTCTCTTTTTGTTTTGTTTTTGCATGTGCTGTGTTGGAGTTTATCTCGCAAAACTGCTGCTTGCCACTCAGAACTTTAAAATATTTTGTATATCTCTTCTTTTTTTCTTCTTCTTTTTTATGAAAATGAACTTTAAAACACACTTATTTGAAGGCATTTGGTTGATATGATTCTTTGCTACCTTGTGATTAATACGTGAAGAAAAAAGAAAGAAAAACATCTGTGACAGGTATCAATTTTATTGTTAATGTAGTATTTTGAATCTATATTGAACTGTGCCAGAATGTTGTATTTACCAACACAGCACTGCAGTAGCAACCCACCAGTCAGTCACCTGGAACAGTTTGGTTTTGCACTCTTTCGTAACTACAAACGTCACCGCCATTACATGTAGTTCATGTTATTCATGTACTGTGATATGCCTAGCATCTGATTCTTCGTAGTGGTTTCACTTTTTAAAAACTTTTTGACTTTTCAGTCTTTTTTCTTTACACTTATAGTGAAGTAACTGCGCAAATGGAGTATCAGATATGAAAGATGATCAGCTGAGAAACTGCAAACGTTGACCTGTAATTATGAGTGAATCCAAATCTGACATGAGATACAAGCTGCTGTTGCCCTGCTTCACAAACTTTTTTCTTTTTTTTGTATCCTTGCAATGTCTAATTATAATGATAGTAATAATAAGGGACAGCTCTTACACAGCAGAAATCTTTTGGCAGAACAGAAACTCAAAACATGCTGTGTGTTGTTGTTCTTTGGTATGTTTAAGATTTTTTTCTTCTGGTTGCTGTTATGTAGAATGTCTTTCTAGCAGTAATAGAAAAGACTTTATTATTTAGGGTTAAAGTTATACGACTTGTATGATGCTGTTAGACACCGAGCATGTTGTGTTGTCCTAGTTGCCCTGTAGCTGTTGAGTGTTGGTGTTGGTCCGTGCCGGGGTGGATTGCTGGTTTTTAACCACAGCTTGTGTCCTGGCCGCTGTGTTGTAACCTAGCCTGGCTTCATGTGCGGAACAACGCTCTAACCTCTGATTTTGTGTAGTGAAAAATCTGTTCACATCTGTTTTCTTGGGGTACTGTTATGTTTAGGCATGTGGGCATGTGTGTGTACATGTTTTTGTTCATGCTTCAATGTGTGCGTGCATGCATGCGCACGTGTGTGTGTGTGCAGAGTATCATTTTGTATGTATAACCTAGCATGGCTTCATGTGTGTAATAACACCTGTACTCTGAATCTGGCTGTATTCCAAAGTCTGTCCCTATTTGTTTCCTGTGTGTGAGTGAGTGAGTGAGTGAGTGTGTGTGTGTGTGTGTGTGCGTATGTGCACACGTGTGTTTATTTCTTAAATGCATCAGTATGCTTAGATAACATGTCAGCTTAGATTGTACATAGACTATAAAGGTAAATTTCAATGTACATAGACTATAAAAATAAATTTCAAATGCTAACTTTTTATCGATGCATTAGCGTGAAATTTGAACTGTGAACGGTAATTATAATCTTTTGCATGGCTTTGCTGTTGTCTGTTAACAGTGGGAAAGTCTCTCTCAGCAAACCCTGTGTTTGTATCAGCAGTTAAGAAAAGAAAACATTTGTGGGATATTGCATTCTGTTGACTTTGTTCAGCTTGTGGATGCTAAGTATGTGCACTAATCCTGATGGCTGTTTGTAAAGTACATGTGTATATAAGCTGTACTCTGACCGTGCCATTAAGACTGTTTCTCCTCCATAATCTTTACATGTTTTACATTTCATCAGAGAAAAAGAGTATTTTTGTTGCGTTAAATAGTTAATCAGTAATTTCATGTAGCACTTGGATTAAGGCTTAAATTTACATGAGAGATTTTATGTCAATTTTGTATAAAGCAGTGAGAAATGGTTATCTGTGTTGATTCTTTCTCTTCTTCTTCTTTTGACAAATGGGTGCAAAACACCAGTTTACTAACTACTTACTCTTCTTTTGATGACTGGGCGTAAAACACCAGTTTACTAACTACTTACTCTTCTTTTGATGACTGGGCGTAAAACACCAGTTTACTAACTACTTACTCTTCTTTTGAGAAGCTGCTTGTACATGAGAACTGTTGTGACTGAAAATTACAATTCATCTTTAACTTTTTAAACTTCTTGACTGGTATTGAAAAAGGTGATTCTCATACTTATTTTTAATCCTTCAGTATCTAAACATTTATTAAATTACAACAGCTGTTTAGCATCTGTTCTGAATGACATTTTGCAAGATGCACAAAGACAGAAACACAGTATGATATTTGATGTAATGACTGTACAACAGCAGTCTGCAGTAGTTTGATGTAATGACTACAACAGCAGTCTGCAGTAGTTTGATGTAATGACTGTACAACAGCAGTCTGCAGTAGTTTGATGTAATGACTGTACAACAGCAGTCTGCAGTAGTTTGATGTAATGACTACAACAGCAGTCTGCAGTAGTTTGATGTAATGACTGTACAACAGCAGTCTGCAGTAGTTTGATGTAATGACTACAGCAGCAGTCTGCAGTAGTTTGATGTAATGACTGTACAACAGCAGTCTGCAGTAGTTTGATGTAATGACTGTACAACAGCAGTCTGCAGTAGTTTGATGTAATGACTACAACAGCAGTCTGCAGTAGTTTGATGTAATGACTGTACAACAGCAGTCTGCTGTAGTTTGATGTAATGACTGTACAACAGCAGTCTGCAGTAGTTTGATGTAATGACTGTACAACAGCAGTCTGCTGTAGTTTGATGTAATGACTGTACAACAGCAGTCTGCTGTAGTTTGATGTAATGACTGTACAACAGCAGTCTGCTGTAGTTTGATGTAATGACTACAACAGCAGTCTGCTGTAGTTTGATGTAACGACTGTACAACAGCAGTCTGCAGTAGTTTGATGTAATGACTGTACAACAGCAGTCTGCAGTAGTTTGATGTAATGGTGAATGCTGCATGAAGGATGATTAAGATGTAGAGTTACAAGTATCTTGTCCAAAAAGACATTAAAAACGTTTTTTCTCATTAAATCAAGAAATTCTGATTATGTGCAAAACAAAACAAATCAAAACAAAAATCATTTGGTTTAATGTGCAAACAGCAGAGTACTTGCATGATTTGATTTTGTGAACACATTGCTTGTGATTGATCATAATTTGACTCTTAGACGACAGAAGCCAGCTTTTGCTGTTTCTTACAGACCTTGCAGTGCATGCACATGGTTGCTGCATTATTCTTCATCATGTGAACTGAACCGCTAAAATGTCTGTTTCTGAAAACTGTTTACCGAAGGACTAAAACGTCTGTTTATGTCATCTGAAGGACTAAAACTGTGTACTGAAGGACTAAAAGACTGTTTCTGTCATCAAACCCACTCCAGGGTGCTCTAGCTCAGCAGCGAAGCAACAATTCCACCACGCTCCCTCTGAATGAGACACGGTTCCACCTGCTGCTGACCGTGCTGCAGGAGTTACTGCCCTTCATGTACATCTCGGTGTTGGAGGCGTGTCCGCAGTCGACCATCCCACCCGATGAGGACCTCCTTGTCGACCGTGAGCTGACCCGCTTAACTCCCTTGTTGCCAACTGGGGCATACTATCCCAAGAAGCAACAGAGAGAGAGCATTGGCTGTGTATCAATTCATTAGGATTAGAGAAATATACTAGAATAGCCCAGCGTGTACTAAACATGTCTGAAGCACGGTGAGTCTGCTTGAGAGCCAAGAACAGCACCATATGAAAGGGATCAGTAATAGTAACAGTAAACCAATATTTTAGTGTAACAGCCAGAAATTCCACAACCGAGGGTGTCGAGTGCATCGTGAGACTTCCCATTTGTTGTGTTAATCACCTGGGTGAATCCATTAAGCTTTAATAAAGTAGGTCATAATGCTGGAATGTGGCCACAGACTGTGTTGTCAGTACCAGATGGCCAAAGATCTCTGCATTGGCTGTCAGTTGATCTTTGATTTAATCATGCCTGTAAATCTCATACATTTTAGTATCAATGTTTTAATTCTTAGCTTGTGACAGCATCTGCGTGCACCAGGCATTGTTAACCTGCATTATTTCTGTGGAATGTTTGACACCCGTATGTTACACTTTCCTTCCTTCCTTGGGTCCTTCACCAGCCACGCTTCCTCTTTCAGTGTCAGCACTGCCCCCTGCCAGCAGTCGGCTGTCGGAGCTGTCGGTGATCGCGGGGGGTGAAGAGCGACTGATGGAGCTGATGCAGCACTTTGAGAACCACATTCAGCAGGAGTGGTTTGAACCCTGGGAGCAGCTCAGCTGGCTCAGCAACAACCTGTGAGCATTGTGTCTTTTGGTTGTGGGGTGTGGATGGGGGAGTAGGTGTTGGTGCAGCGCTTTGACAATCACATTCAGCAGTGTGTGTGTGTGTGTGTGCGTGCGTGTATGTGAGAGAGAGAGAGAGAGTGTGTGTGTGTGTGTGCATGTGTGTGTGTGTGTGTGTGTGTGTGTGTGTGTGTGTGCATGCATGTGTGTGCGTGCATGTGTGTGTGTGCATGTTTGTGTGTGTGTGTGTGTGTGTGTGTGTGTGTGTGCATGCATGTGTGTGTGTGTGGGTGTGGGTGTGTGCATGGGTGTGTGGGTGTGTGCATGGGTGTGGGTGGTGTGTGGTGTGTGTGTGTGTGTGTGTGTGTGTGTGTGTGTGTGTGTGTGTGTGTGTGTGTGTGTGTGTGTGTGTGTGTGACTGTGCACTCTGTGTCACACGCCTTGGTGCCGTGACATTGCAACGTGTGCAGGATTCCTCGGCTGCTGGAGGTAATGATGGGGGTGGGGGTGTCGCTGCCACGTGTGGTGTCTGCCTTGTGTACATACGTCCATACCTTCTGCTGCATCTTCGGCAAAACGTTCACGCACAAAAAGGTCAGTTTCATGTCTGCTTCATTTCACACACTGTAAGCATTGGTAGTACTTTACTGTTTATGGAAAACAACAGAATTGCTGTAGCATACTACTGGTTGCTAGTGTGTTATACTTTTTGTGAGTGATTCAGCTAACGATTACAGCATCAGTCAAAAGACAAAATATTGAAAGAGAAAAATATGTCTTGCATTTGTCTAACATTGTGTTGAGTTCACACACTGTAACAGTATGTAGTATTTTGCTGTTTATGGGACAAGAGAGAATTGTGGTAGTATAATGCTGCTTATTATTTGCAAGTTTTCCAGCTAGCAATTACTATGTCAGTTAAAAGATCACCGAGTGAGCAAAACAGCTACACATCTCATGTTTGTTCAGCATCTATTTACTGGAGATATCTCTGTGTTTCTTTGTTGTTGTCCATCTTCTTGACAGTTCAACCTGAGGTGACCCTCTGAGGTTAACTAACCAAAAATGACTTTTTTGTTTTGTTTTTTTGTTTGTTTTAACCAAGCCATGTTATTACTAGTATCAGTTTTCATGCAATTTTTTTTACAGATAAAAGTGAAGTTTGCAGAGCTGGTAGATCTACCAGAAGACTGCCTTGGTAAGTGTTATGGCTATCTGCTCTTGTCTGTGTTATAAATGCATGCAGTTATTTGATAATAATGATAATAATGGATACTGGAGGCTCTCCAGCACAGTCAGTTATTTGATAATAATGATAATAATGGAAACTGTGAGCCTCTCCAGCACAATCAGTTATTTGATAACAATGATAATTATGAAAACTGTGAGCCTCTCCAGCACTGTCAGTTATTTGATAATAATGATAATAATAGAAAACTGTGAGCCTCTCCAGCACAGTCAGTTATTTGATAATAATGATAATAATGGAAACTGTGAGCCTCTTCAGCACAGTTATTTGATAATAATAATAATAATGGAAAACTGTGAGCCTCTCCAACACAGTCAGTTATTTGATAATAATGATAATAATGGAAACTGTGAGCCTCTCCAGCACAGTCAGTTATTTGATAATAATGATAATAATGGAAACTGTGAGCCTCTCCAACACAGTCAGTTATTTGATAATAATGATAATAATGGAAACTGTGAGCCTCTCCAGCACAGTTATTTGATAATAATAATAATAATAATGGAAACTGTGAGCCTCTCCAGCACTGTCAGTTATTTGATAATAATAATGATAATAATGGAAACTGTGAACTCTCCATCACTGTCAGTTATTTGATAATAATGATAATAATGGAAACTGTGAGCCTCTCCAGCACAGTCAGTTATTTGATAATAATGATAATAATGGAAACTGTGAGCCTCTCCAGCATTGTCAGTTATTTGATAATAATAATGATAATAATGGAAACTGTGAGCCTGTCCAGCACTGTCAGTTATTTGATAATAATGATAATAATGGAAACTGTGAGCCTCTCCAGCACTGTCAGCTATTTGTTAATAATGATAATAATGGAAACTGTGAGCCTCTCCAGCACTGTCAGTTATTTGATAATAATGATAATAATGGAAACTGTGAGCCTCCCCAGCACTGTCAGTTATTTGATAATAATGATAATAATGGAAACTGTGAGCCTCCCCAGCACTGTCAGGTTGACAGCTTTGAAGCCAGCTGCTGCCAGCAGACTGTTTGTGTTAATTATTATACAGACGTTGTTTTGTTGGGTTTTAGAGGTGTGTTCATTTTCTGTGATTTTGGGAATGGCAGTTCTGAAATTTGACCCTACAGGTGAGAGCTTTGCATGTCAAGTGATTTGATGTGTAATAGTGATATATGGAAACTGGAGTCTCCAGTGCATGTGTTATTTGATAGTAATGATAATATGTGAAATGTGAGCTCTCCAGATGATCAGTTTTTGATAAAATGTAATATGGAAATGTGAGCCTCTCAGCATGCAGTTTTGAATTGTTTGGAAAGGAGCTTCCAGACTGTGTTGTGTTGATATAATGAGAGTAATGATGTTGTGGTGTGGTGAAGAGAGTGTCAGATTGTTGTGGTGTGGGAAGGAGCTTCAGATGATGTTGTGGTGTTGGTGAAGAGAGTCAGATGATGTGGATGAAGAGAGTGTCAGATGATGTTGTGTGTGGGTGAAGAGAGCTGTCAGATGATGTTGTGGTGTGGGTGAAGAGAGTGTCAGAGATGTGGAGCTAAAGAGTGTCAGATGATGTGTGTGTGTGGGTGAAGAGAGCATCAGATGATGTTGTGGTTGTGGGTGAAGAGAGTGTCAGATGATTGTTGTGGGTGAAGAGAGTGTCAATGATGTTTGTTGGTGTGGGTGAAGAGATGTCAGATGATGTTGTGTGTGGGTGAAGAGAGCTGTCAGATGATGTGTTGTGGGTGAAGAGAGTGTCAGATGATGTTGTGTTGTGGGTGAAGAGAGTGTCAGATGATGTTGTGTTGTGGGTGAAGAGAGCGTCAGATGATGTTGTGTTGTGGGTAAGAGAGTGTCAGATGATGTTGTGGTGTGGGTGAAGAGAGTGTCAGATGATGTTGTGTTGTGGGTGAAGAGAGTGTCAGATGATGTGGTGTGGGTGAAGAGAGTGTCAGATGATGTTTGGTGTGGGTGAAGAGAGCGTCAGATGATGTGTTGTGGGTGAAGAGAGTGTCAGATGATGTTGTGTTGTGGGTGAAGAGAGCGTCAGATGATGTTGTGTTGTGGGTGAAGAGAGTGTCAGATGATGTGGTGTGGGTGAAGAGAGTGTCAGATGATGTTGTGTTGTGGGTGAAGAGAGTGTCAGATGATGTTGTGTTGTGGGTGAAGAGAGTGTCAGATGATGTGGTGTGGGTGAAGAGAGTGTCAGATGATGTTGTGTTGTGGGTGAAGAGAGTGTCAGATGATGTTGTGGTGTGGGTGAAGAGAGCGTCAGATGATGTTGTGGTGTGGGTGAAGAGAGCGTCAGATGATGTTGTGGTGTGGGTGAAGAGAGTGTCAGATGATGTGGATGAAGAGAGTGTCAGATGATGTTGCGGTGTGGGTGAAGAGAGCATCAGATGATGTTGTGGGTGAAGAGAGCGCCAGGTGATGCTGTGTTCTTAGGGAAAATGCTGCAATTACACACAATGTAGTGGTAATTGTTCTGCACTTTGAATCAGTTAAAGAAGAGTACAACATGTGCTTTTCTTTCCCCCTTGTAATTCACTAATTGTATTGGGCATGTGAATGAGTGTGTGTGTGTGTGTGTGTGTGTGTGTGCGTGCATTACATGCAGTTACCTGTTCATTGTCTTTTGCAGATTCTCAGGTGAACCTTGGTCACACTGCCATCACAACATCTGTTGTTCCTGTTTATGCAGCTGGTGTTCTTCTCTCTTTTAACACCGTGAGTTGGTCCTTGCCTTCTTTCTGGCCCATCTGTTGTCCTCACTGCCTTCTTTCTGGCCCATCTGTTGTCCTCATTGTCTTCTTTCTGGCCCATCTGTTGTCCTCATTGCCTTCTTTCTCACCCATCCATTGTCCTCATTGTCCATTTTATGCCCATCTGTTGTCCTCGTTGTCTTTTTCTGGTTCATCTGTTGTCCTCATTGTCTTTTTTCTGGCCCATCTGTTGTCTTCTTTCTGGTTCGTCTGTTGTCCTCGTTGTCTTCATTCTGGTTCATCTGTTGTCCTCATTGCCTTCTTTCTGGCCCATCTGTTGTCCTCATTGCCTTCTTTCTGGCCCATCCGTTGTCCTCATTGTCTTTTTTCAGGCCCATCTGTTGCCCTCGTTGTCTTCTTTCTGGTTCATCTGTTGTCCTCATTGTCTTCTTTCTGGCCCATGTGTTGTCCTCATTGTCTTTTTTCAGGCCCATCTGTTGTCCTCATTGTCTTTTTCTGGTTCATCTGTTGTCCTCGTTGTCTTTTTTCTGGTTCATCTGTTGTCCTCGTTGTCTTCTTTCTGGCCCATCTGTTGTCCTCATTGTCTTTTTTCAGGCCCATCTGTTGTCCTCATTGTCTTTCTGGCTCATTTATTGTCCACCTTGATGAGCATAATTGTCAGGTTTTTTAAATTGCTGATTACTAAATGTCTGTAGTTGCGGTTTGGGAAGATGAAACGTGACCAGAATCTTTGACATGCTACTGCAGTAAGGCTGTGTTGTGCATGTTTTCAGGATGAATCTCGGCAAGAGGTCAGCCACTTTCTGAAGAAGGTGCTGTGCACCCTGGCCTTCTGTCAAACCTCGCTGGACAGTCTGCGAGCCACCTTGCTGCAGCTCAGGTAGCACACTCTTCCATTTCCTGTCTGATGTTTGCTGGTGCATCTTTGGACTGAACCCATTCACTGCCAACTGGTCTGCCGTGGCTTGGGCTGTCACAACACACTGACACCAGCAACAACACCAAGGCTTGGGCTGTGTCACAACACACTGACACCAGCAACAACACCAGGGCTTTGGCCGTGTCACAACACACTAACACCAGTAACAACACTAGGGCTACATTCAAATGTTGTTTTGCGCTGCATAGTTACATGGGGTATCTACAACAGTAGCAAGCTTCATGCTTAACGTGTCCACCCTCCAGAAAAAGATGTACATTCCCTGAAGACAGTGTGTGGCTGCCTGTGTGGTGGGTACAAAAAATGGTCACACCTGTAATTCTGAAGACAGTGTGTGGCTGCCTGTGTGATGGGTACAAAAAATGGTCACACCTGTAATTCTGAAGACAGTGTGTGGCTGCCTGTGTGGTGGGTCCAAAAAATTGCCACACCTGTAATTCTTTCACCCTGTGGAATGCATCTGTCAGTATACAGCTGCATACCCCAGAGTGTTTAGGTGAGGAATGCTACAACAGCAACAACAACTGCCAATAACAAAAAATCTAATGCAGTTCCCATGCAAGTTCAGTCTGCAGAGAAAGACCACACCCAAACTGCAGCCTTTGAAAACTGTTCTACATCAGTATAGGAAACAAGTTGAAATTCAAGCAGGAAGTCATATGCTGTCCTATTTGTAGATGAAAATCACTTCGCCAATGACATTATATGAGGTCCTTGGGGCAGCAAATGAATTAAAGGAGCTTGCCCTCTCAGAATGAATGGGTTAAAGGAGCTTGCCCTCGCAGAATGAATGGGTTAAAGGAGCTTGCCCTCTCAGAATGAATGGGTTAATGGAGCTTGCTTTCTTGCAACCTTTTACTGCGGTGTTGGTGCATGTCTTCAGAATGTGTTTAGATACAGTAGCATCCAAGTGCTGTGGTTTGATGCAGTAGTATGGAACTGCTGTGGCTTGATACAACATGCTGTGGTTTGATACAGTAACAAAGCGGTGCTGTGGTTTGATACAGTAACAAAGCAGTGCTGTGGTTTGATAAAAAAAGTGCTGTGGTTTGATATAGTAACAAAGCAGTGCTGTGGTTTGATACAAAGTGCTGTGGTTTGATACAGTAACAAAGCAGTGCTGTGGTTTGATACAGTAACAAAGCCGTGCTGTGGTTTGATACAAAGTGCTGTGGTTTGATGCAGTAACAAAGCAGGGCTGTGGTTTGATGCAGTAACAAAGCAGTGCTGTTGTTTGATGCAGTAACAAAGCAGTGCTGTGGTTTGATACAAAGTGCTGTGGTTTGATGCAGTAACAAAGCAGTGCTGTTGTTTGTTACAGCAGCATTGAAGTGCAGTGTTCCGGTTGAGTGATCATTGTTTTTTCCCTGATTACAGGACGGATCCAGAGAACCATGACTTGCTGCTGGGAGTGCTGTGGGATGGCGTGGTTCACTCAGCAGCTGTTGTCAGGGCAACGGCAGCTTCGCTATTTGAGGTGATCACTTCTTCCTGCATTTCGTTAGTCAGTTCTTCTTTGGAGCTAAGCTTTGGGTAAAGTTGGCCTTCTTGTTTTTATAAAAGTCTTTATGGATGTCTGTGTTTGTGGAGGGGAGGGGCGGAGGGATGAAACACATGCATGCCATCGTGTGTGTGTGTGTGTATGTGTGTGTGTGTGTGTGTGTGTGTGTGTGTGTGTGTGTGTGTGTGTGTGTGTGTGTGTGTGTGTAAGACTTCCAAGGTCTGACTGGCTGTACTTGTGTTGTATGTCTGTGAGTATGGTGTTGACTTGCTAGAGAAGATGGTGTGTGTGTGTGTGTGTGTGTGTGTGTGTGTGTGTGTGTGTGTGTGTGTGTGTGTGTGTGTGTGAGACTTCCAAGATCAGACTGCTGTACCTGTGTTGTGTGTCTGTGAGTATGGTGTTGACTTGCTAGAGAAGATGGTGTGTGTGTGTGTGTGTGTGTAAGACTTCCAAGATCAGACTGCTGTACCTGTGTTGTGTGTCTGTGAGTTTGGTGTTGACTTATTGCTACTGAAGATGATGTGTGTGCAGCTGGTGATCCAAGGGGTCAGTGATGCTCTGATCTCGCAGCGGGTCGTTCCGGCCCTCGTCACGCTGGCTAACGACCCTGACATGTAAGTCCCTGGAACCAGCACTCACTGTGTCTGATTTTGTGTGAGTCTTTAACAAAAAATTGTCTTCAGTAAATGCTGGTGTTGTTGGTTAGATTTGTTCAGCACCAAACTGCCTCTAAAGAGCCACTGGTGAGGGCCGATGGCCCAGTGAGTGGAGGCTATAGCTGATATGGTTCTGTCACCACCAGGATCATTCTGCATGCAGGCAGATGGGCAGCAGTGTCACCCATTTTCAATGTTTTGCTAATTGTGTAGGGCACATTTTTGTTTCTCACCAGACAAAATCCGTAAGTTATAACTGATGAGCAGGTATTGATGTGGAGATAATGGAATTTAACATTTTATAGTCTTACGTAAGTTCTTGATTGCAAAATATACGTTTTGTGTTTATGCATGTATGTGTGTGTGTGTGTGTGTGTGTGTGTGTGTGTGTGTGTGTGTGTGTGACACTGAGCATCGCTTTCTGGCACCTTCCTCCAAGCTCTGCCAGATTTAGTTACGCCACTGAAGGGGCATTCTTTATCTCCCCACAGCTGTCCACCGACGTGGTCAATGCCCTCTGAAAGGTTTGGGTACTATGACTGTAGAAGCAACCTAGCACCCAGGCACACATGTAAACATGAGGCGCATCCACCCCGGGTAAAAAATAGAGTTCCATCTCGATTCAAATGATTTTGGTTTTATTTGAGCTGGCATAAGCAACATGGTCAGTTATAAAACTATTTGAGCTGGCATAAGCAACATGGTCAGTTATAAAACAAACGTGTAATATGATTTGAGTTGTTTGTAACAAACTTACTACTGTTTGAGCACCAACAAAAAACTGCTCATTAGCTGACAGTTTTCTGGACCCTATGGCGTAACTAAATATGGCAGTGGTTGAAGGAAGGATGTCGTAAACCAGTGCTTGGAGTTTGTGTGTGTATATGTGTGTGTGTGCGCACGTGCATATTTTATTCAGGAATGCACACACACACACACACACACACACACACACACACACACACACATGTATGTATACATGCGTGTGCACATGCATTTGTCAGTTCCTGTATTAATATTCACGGATGTATTTTGTGGCTGGTGTATTTACTGACAGTGCAACGGTTTTCAGGTCAGTGCGTATCGCCACAATTCCAGCTCTGGGCGGCATCATTGAGAACATCAGCATTAGAGAGGTCAGTGTGTGCATGGGTTTTTTGGCAGTAAATGTTTTGTCATTTCAGCAGTATAATTATTATGTGACCTGTCATGGTAGGGAAACTGAAACAAGAATGGGAAATGAAACTAGCAGAGCAAGAAAGAACAGCAAGACTAGCAAGCAAAGAGCAGCAACGCCAAGCTAACAAAAGCAGTGTTGTCTTCAACCCTGTGCAGCTGGCTTCTCTGCAGAATAGAAACAACATTATTTTTTCCCTGCAAGTTTAGGCCCTTGAACCTTGATTGGTTTCCCCCTTCTGTTTGGGTTTTGAACAAAGTGTGCATACAATGATACTGCTGCAGATGTTTGGTTTTGTCTGGGTCTTGAATAGCATATACACCAGGTGAAGATTCAGTTAAAAAACACACAAAACAAAACCTCTACTCCCTGGACAACATTTGCACCAGCACACAGATGTGTATTGTTTTTGTCCTGTGCAGCCTAGTTAACATCCACTATATATATATTTACATATACAGCCGCAGACTGTTTTCTGTCTGTCTAGGTCCTGGACAGGGCATACATGCAGCTACAGACAGTTTTCTGTCTGTCTAGGTCCTGGACAGGGCATACATGCAGCTACAGACAGTTTTCTGTCTGTCTAGGTCCTGGACAGGGCATACATGCAGCTACAGACTATTTTCTGTCTGTCTAGGTCCTGGACAGGGCATACATGCAGCTACAGACTGTTTTCTGTCTGTCTAGGTCCTGGACAGGGCATACATGCAGCTACAGACTGTTTTCTGTCTGTCTAGGTCCTGGACAGGGCATACATGCAGCTACAGACTATTTTCTGTCTGTCTAGGTCCTGGACAGGGCATACATGCAGCTACAGACTGTTTTCTGTCTGTCTAGGTCCTGGACAGGGCATACATGCAGCTACAGACGTTTTTTGACGACCCAGTGTATCGAGAACACCATGCTGTGCACGTGGAACTCATCCGCACTCTGGCTCGCTGCGGCCCAATGCTGAACCCCGCTTTCAGGATGAATGTGAGTACCCATTGATTTCCGCTTTCAGGATGAATGTGAGTACCCGTTGAATTCCGCTTTCAGGATGAATGTGAGTACCCGTTGAATTCCGCTTTCAGGATGAATGTGAGTACCCGTTGAATTCCGCTTTCAGGGTGCATGTGATTACCCTCTGAGTTCCGCTCTGCCACACTGTGGCAACAGCTTTCCATGGTCTTCTTTTTTGTATTCCTTTCATTGACTTTTTTGTCTAGATTCTGTTGTCTTTCATTTGGACTTTCTTCCCATGGGAAAGCCAGCTGCGTCAGAGTTGAGCTACCTGGCCTGATGCATTTTTAAACAGTGTTGCAGCACAACCGTTTTTCTGACGTGGTGGGGCGGTTAAAATTTAATGTTATATTCAGGTGAGCCTGAAAGGAGAACTATGCAAACAAATGTAAGGATGATACCCTTGTGTTGGCCAAGGTATGCTGTGCAGGGTATCAGGGTATACTGTGCAGGGTATCAGAGTATGCTGTGCAGGGTATCAGGGTATACTGTGCAGGGTATCCGGGTATGCTGTGCATGGTATCAGGGTATGCTGTGAAGGGTATCAGGGTATGCTGTGCGGGGTATCAGGGTATGCTGTGAAGGGTATCAGGGTATGCTGTGCAGGGTATCAGGGTATGCTGTGCAGGGTATCAGGGTATGCTGTGCAGGGTATCAGAGTATGCTGTGCGGGGTATCAGGGTATGCTGTGAAGGGTATCAGGGTATACTGTGAAAGGTATCAGGGTATGCTGTGAAGGGTATCAGGGTATGCTGTGAAGGGTATCAGGGTATGCTGTGCAGGGTATCAGGGTATGCTGTGTGGGGTATCAGGGTATACTGTGAAAGGTATCAGGGTATGCTGTGCAGGGTATCAGGGTATGCTGTGAAAGGTATCAGGGTATGCTGTGCGGGGTATCAGGGTATGCTGTGGGTATACTGTGCTGTGCAGGGTATCAGGGTATGCTATGCAGTGTATCAGGGTATGCTATGCAGGGTATCAGGGTATACTGTGCTGTGCAGGGTATCAGGGTATGCTGGGTTTTGCAATTTTGTATCAGGGTATGCTATGCAGTGTGTCAGGGTATGCTGTGCTGTGCAGGGTATCAGGGTATGCTATGCTGTGCAGGGTATCAGGGTATACTGTGCTGTGCACGGTATCAGGGTATGCTGTGCTGTGCAGGGTATCAGGGTATGCTGTGCAGGGTATCAGGGTATGCTGTGCAGGGTATCAGGGTATACTGTGAAAGGTATCAGGGTATACTGTGCTGTGCAGGGTATCAGGGTATACTGTGCTGTGCAGGGTATCAGGGTATACTGTGAAAGGTATCAGGGTATGCTGTGCAGGGTATCAGGATATACTGTGCTGTGCAGGGTATCAAGGTATACTGTGAAAGGTATCAGGGTATGCTGTGCAGGGTATCAGGGTATACTGTGCCGTGCAGGGTATGCTGTGCTGTGCAGGGTATCAGGGTATGCTGTGCAGGGTATCAGGGTATGCTATGCAGGGTATCAGGGTATACTGTGCTGTGCAGGGTATCAGGGTATGCTATGCAGGGTATCAGGGTATGCTGTGCAGGGTATCAGGGTATACTGTGCTGTGCAGGGTATCAGGTATGCTGTGAGGGTAATATGCTGTGCAGGGTATCAGGGTATGCTGTGCAGGGTATCAGGGTATACTGTGCTGTGCAGGGTATCAGGGTATGCTATGCAGGGTATCAGGGTATGCTGTGCAGGGTATCAGGGTATACTGTGCTGTGCAGGGTATCAGGGTATGCTGGGTTTTGTGTATCAGGGTGTACTGTATGGAGTATGAGCGTGTGAAATGTAGGCTGAGGGTTTAATGCATGGACGGCCGTGCATCACACAGGTGGAGGGGGCAGGGCCCAGACAGGTCTCTGGCTGCTGTGGAGAGGCAGCCCTGTGGCCACAGCCCGGTCTGTGGCAGTCCACAGTCTGAAGACACACCCTCCCTCCTGGGACTTTGCCCAAAACCGATCCGCCTCTCTCTCTCTCTCTCTGTCTCTGTCTCTGTCTGTCTGTCTGTCTGTCTGTCTGTCTGTCTGTCTGTCTGTCTGTCTGTCTCTCTCTCTCTCTCTCTCTCTTCTCTCTCTTCTCTCCTCTCTCTGTCTCTCTCTTCTCTCTGTCCTTCTTCTCTCTGTCTCTCTGTCTCTCATCTCAAAGCTTATGTCTCTATCTCTTTTACACATCTCACTAAATTACTATCACATAGATTTCTCTCTCTCTCTCTCTCCTCTCTCTCTCTCTCTTCTCTCTTCTCTCCTCTCACTCCCTCTCTCACTCTATCTTCTGTCTCTCTCTGTCTCTGTCTCTCTCTCTCTCTCTCTCTCTCTCTCTCTCTCTCTCTCTCTCTCTCTCTCTCTCTCTCTCTCTCCTCTCACTCTCTATCTCTCTGTCTCTCTCTCACTCTATCTCTCTGTCTCTGTCTCTGTCTCTGTCTCTGTCTCTCTCTCTCTCTCTCTCTCTCTCTCACTCTGTCTCTCTGTCTCTGTCTCTGTCTCTCTCACTCCCTCTCTCTCTCACTCTCTCTCTCTCTCTCTCTCTCTCTCTCTCTCTCTCTCTCTCTCTCTCCTCTCTCTCTCTCTCTCTCCCCCCCTTTGTCCTTTCTGTCTCTCTGTGTGTCTCTCTGTCGCTGTCGCTTGTCTGTGTGTGGGGGGTGGGAGGTGGGGGGTGGGATGCGTGAGAGAGAGAGAGAGAGAGAGAGAGAGAGAGAGAGAGAGAGAGAGAGAGATTGAATAAGTGATAAACAAATGAAAGAGTCGTAAATAAACTTCATTTTACAAGCCGATTAGGCTCACACAGAGAGATAAGATAAGATAAGATAATACTTTATTACACAGGGATAAAGATTTAAGCACATGTCGGCTTTTTTACAAATCTGTCCCTGATGACAAACACAGCAACACTCAATACATCAAACAAGAATTCCATTAAATACGCTAGAGAAAAACGACTTCAAAACAAAACAAAACTAATTTCTGTCTAAAACATCACATCATACGAACAGAGCAATAATAAGGCAAAGTAAGACCAATTCAAAACAATTTTTTAGGAGAGAGAGAGAGGAAGAGAGAGAGAGAGAGAGAGAGAGGAGAAGAGAGAGAGAGAGAGAATTACAAAACATTTAACGAATAATGGAAAGCGACAGAATAGTGGCTATCTCACTATCTACGTATAAAACAAGATCACATCTAACAGGATTGGAAGCTAAGCAATGGCGCATATACACACCTAACCAAAATCAAAGCACATCACACATACCAACAATCATATATATGCAAACATTAAATTTGAATTTAAAAAGAGAGAGAGAGAGAGGAGAGAAGAGAAGAGAGAAGAAGAGAGATGGATTGTCATGTCAGAGAGAGAGGGGGGGAGAAAACCAGATACACAAAGCAGGCAGGGGGAGAGGGCATGGAGTCCACTGTAACAGGTCTGTGTGGTGGCGGTGATCACGGAGTCCACTGTAACAGGTCTGTGTGGTGGCGGGGATCACGGAGTCCACTGTAACAGGTCTGTGTGGTGGCGGTGATCACGGAGTCCACTGTAACAGGTCTGTGTGGTGGCGGTGATCACGGAGTCCACTGTA